>SJYC01078665.1:0-37541 GCA_006408675.1 Madoqua kirkii
GGTGTGCATGTCTTTTCAATATTATATAGAACATTGTTTTTGCTCTAAAGAATATACATATTTTTGCTAAAAATTCAAACAGTGTATAAAGGTGTGTGGTGAACAGCAATTTCTCTCCTTTATCTCTCAGAACCCCATTTTTATTCCCCAGAGCAGATCATGAACTGCATTTCCTAGCTTTGCTTTTCAAACATCTTATATGCAAATATAAAGGCATGCATAAATCATAGGCACCATGCATATGAAAAGATTTGGAGAGGGGAAAAAACAACAAATTATATGAGTTTGTATACTATGGTATCATGTGTGATGCATTTATGTATATGTATATTTTTATAATTATATATATAATGTCTTAAGGGATTAGTAGGAAATATGATTGGTGATTCTCTCTGGGGAGATAGAAATGGGAGTCTGAGAAACAGAGGTGGAAAACTACTTTTACTAAACATTTCTACATACTGTTAGAACATTTAGCACAAATATGTATTGTTTTTAATTACAAATAATGTATTTATAAAAAGATAACATGCAAATGAAACTGAGGTCCCTTTTCCCTATCACTAAGTATATCTTTGCAAAGTCACTTAACCTTTCTGAACTTCATTTCTTTAATCCTTAAAATGAAGTTACTAATTTATATCAGGGGTTCTTCAATTGGAAATCCCTTGGGTGTTCTTTAAATACAGATTGCACCCAAAGATGTGTTCAACTGGACTCCCTAGGTTTGAGGTCCCAGAAGGAAAATCAACAAAAGTCTACAAGTGATAGTGTTGGCCAGTGACAGTTACAGTCTAAATTCTTCTCTATAACTGTGTTTGTTTCTCTTCTGCATTCAGTCATTCAATAACATTTTTTGATACTGAAATATAATGATGTTTTTGGAGCACTAAAGGTTCAGAGCTGAATAACTCATGCTTTCAAACTGTAGTGCTGGAGAAGACTCTTGAGAGTCCCTTGGACTGCAGGGAGACCAAAATAGTCATTGAAAGGACTGATGCTGAAGCTGAAGCTACAATACTCTGGCCACCTGATGCAAAGATCCAACTCACTTGAAAAGACCCCAATGCTGGGAAACATTAAGGGCAGGAGAAGAGGGGAACAACAGAGGGTGAGATGGTTGGATGGCATCACTGACTCAAGGGGCATGAACTTGGGCAAACTCTGGGAGATGGTGAAGGACAGGGAAGCCTGGTGTGCTGCAGGCCATGGGATCACAGAGAGTCGGTCATGACTACAGCTTCAGGAGTGAAACACTGACCTGAAGGAACTTTTGGTCTAGCAGGGAATACGAAGTGGCAATAAGCAGGATAAGACAGAGCCCGCAGCACGTGCCACAAGATACACTAACGTCAGTGTGCATCACCCCAGGGTGCCTTCTCCCTGCTAGCAAAGAGCCTGACCCATCTCAGACTTTCCTGCTGGCAGAGAATCTTCTTACCTGGTTCTTGCTTTTGTCCAGCCTGGAATCCTTGATGAGATGATGCTAGAAGTTCTTCATCAGATGGGGACACACAGGAAGCTGTATGATTAAGCAGGGAGAAGGGGAACTCACTTAAACAGAGCAAAGGTTTGCCTTCTCAGTCAGCAGCTCAGCTGGGTGTGGTGACTGCTGGTCAGGAAGCAGGACCTCAGGGTGGCTGGGTACAAGTCCTTCAGGGACGGTAGACTCCAGGATGACAGGCTCTCACCCTTGACAAAGTGCCAGTGCCCCACAGGGTACAGAAACAGTAGAGGACAATCTCTGAAGGGACCAGAAAGCCCAGGACAGGAGAGATCAACTCTCCCCTCTTCACTTCCTTGGATCAACAGGATGCTGTTCGTAACCTTGGAACATTTATGCAATGCCAGTGACTATAGGTGGCAGAGAGGAGAGGGACAAAGAGAAAGAGGACAATCTCTGAAGGGACCAGAAAGCCCAGGACAGGAGAGATCAACTCTCCCCTCTTCACTTCCTTGGATCAACAGGATGCTGTTCGTAACCTTGGAACATTTATGCAATGCCAGTGACTATAGGTGGCAGAGAGGAGAGGGACAAAGAGAACAATGAAGACAAGGAAGCACCCCAATAATTATCGAAATCCACTTTTCCTCAGGCAAGGGCCAAAAAGAGGTTCAGACTCATAGCTAAGTTGATTTAAGAAAAATACATGGATATGAAATATTGTGGGTGTCCTAAGTGGGGCCAGTGATAAAAAAATCCACCTGCCAGTGCAGGATATGCAGGTCTGACCCCTGGGTCAGGAAGATCCCCTGGAGGAGGAAATGGCACCCCACTCCAGTATTCTTGCCTGGAGACTTCCATGAACAGAGGAGCCTGGTGGGCTGCAGTCCATGAGGTCTCAAAGAGTTGGACACAGCTGAGTGACTAAGCATATTAACTATTATACACATTTGTATTTTTTAGGTTAGACTCATGCAAAGTAATCAGGCGTTCAAGATCTTGGAGAAAGGAAAAGGCACAAACAAACAACTCTGAAAAGAGAGAGTTTTTAAAATACACAAAACACTTCCGCTCGTAACCCCAAACCCTGGGTTAAGTCCATTTCACCTGCCTTCACTCATCAAGGTCCTTTAAAGACTCACACGTTCATCAAGGGGGAGCACGAAGCCTAAACAGTAAGATGTCGTCCTGAGCGGTTTTCCAGGAACTTGGGCATCGGTTGCCTGGAGTCCGGTCTGAGCCTGTTCACACAGGACAGGACCACTGACTCGTCAACAGGGCATGCGCGGGTCAGCAAGCTTGGGCATGTGCGGCGGGGGCTTAATGATGCCTATGTGGAACAATGTCGAGCACACTTTTTTCCATTCTCCTCTTCCCTGGTGGCTCAGATGGTGAAGAAACTGCCTGCAGAGCAGGAGACGCATGTTCGATCCCTGGGTCTGGAATATCCCCTGCAGGAGGCCATGGCAACCCGCTGCAGTATTCTTTCTTGGAGAATCTCATGCAGAGAGGAGCCTAGGGAGCTGTACACTCCACGGGGTGGCAAAGAGTCAGACATGACCAATGATGACCCTTTCCCCCTCTTGCCAGTGCCTCGGGCCACCTTTCTCCTTTATTCCTTCTCTCATCAGTAACCACCAAGCCCCAGGTGGTACCAGTCCTTGCTCCAGGCAAGATGGCTGCAATAAACCCTCTCTTGCTGCAAACCTAGGCGTCTTGGAGTTTGGGCTTGCTGCGTGTAAAGACTGACATGTACACATTCTTGATATGGTGTGTAAAACAGATGACTGATGAGAGCCTGCTGTGTAGCATGGAAACTCGACTCCCTGTCGGTGACTCAGATGGGAAGGAAATCCAAAAGGAGGGGATACATGTATATGTGCTCACTGTGCTCTATGACAGAAACTAACACAGCATCATAAAATAAGTACATCCAGTAAAAAAAATAATAATAATAACAAGGGGAAAAATTAGCTAATAGAGCCAGGACAGGTATTCTGAAAATAGTTTGTAAAAGGTAAGGATGGGTAAGGCAGATAGCTGTCCTGAACACCTAGGGCCTAAGAAGGGCTTCTCTAGGAAGGCATCTCCAGTTGGCGTCCACAATGGCTCACGTGCTAGTGTAAGGTGATCCCAGCTGAGCACACCGCCTCCTTCCCTGGCACTGGCTTTACAGCGCTGGGGCCTCATGCTGAGCTTGCTGCTGGGAGTCAGAAGTCCTGGCCTGAAGTGAGGCCCCTGGTCCCATACAGTCCTTGAGCTCGCTGCGAAGGTCCTTTGCAGGTGGAAGTGGCCAGTAAATCTGTCACCTTGAAGTACTGTGTTTCTCCTCCATTGCCTGGAGAGAGGTTTTCAGTGAGATGGAAGACTTAAGGGAAAAGACCAAAGTTCTGAAAGGGGAAGGAATTCTGCCTCCAGGCTGGCAGCCCTGGCTCCCCAGCCTGCTGACCTACGGATATCGGATATCGAACTTGCCAGCCCCTACAAATGTGTGAGCCAGTTCCTTCAGGTAAATCTCTCCAGGCATCTTTATTCTTATTGTTTAGTCTCTGAGCTGTGTCCGACTCTTTTGCGATTTCACGCACTGTAGCCCACCAGGCTCCCCTGTCCATGGGATTTCTCAGGCAAGAACACTGGAATAGACTGCCATTTTCTCCTGCAAGGAATCTTCCTGACTGAGGGATTGAACCACATCTCCTGCATTGGCAGGCAGATTCTTTACTGGTGAGCCACCAGGGAAGCCTCTGTATGCATTTATCTATAGATCCATCAACCCTACTACTGGTTCTATTTCCCTGGAGAACAGTGACTAGTATAAACCTCTTTGAGGTTAAAAACATGACAAAATTTAGGGGCATTTTCTTCCTTATCAAAGACAGCCACCCCAAGGGAACCTGAATTCTCTGTGTGTTAAACTGTTTCCTTGCCAGTGGTGGCTGTGTCTAAATGATTTAAGTATCTGAACACTGACTGATTGATGCTGGACACAGAGGTGGTTTCCCAAAACTAAAAGGTGGAGCTAATTGTTCCTAGATACTGTGTGCTCATGGTACAAAATGGAAAGGACCTTTGGAAGTAAACATTTTCAAGTTTGGGATAAATGTAGCAGAAATAGCCTAATATTTTCCAAAAACCCATTTTCTGGCTGAGTTCTGGGAAGTAACTACAGCATAAAATACTGTAGTGGAAAAAGATTTTTTTATCTTTCTTTCTTTAGTCTCATTCATCTGTTTCATTTTGAGAGCAAGACCTGTGTTCAGCCAAGTATCTTGAGATTAATTAATTCTCCAAAGATTATATTAGCTGGATTGCAACTTGATGGCTGTATTTCAACTACACGAGTCCCCAAATGTCTGTGGCTAACAAAAAAGGGATCCTGTTACCAGTCAAATTTCCTATCTCAAGGAAATGAAAATGATTACTGGCTTGCATGCCTATGGGTATTGCCCTAAAGTAAAGCCAAGAATTTCAATTCCAAGTGGTCAAGTTATTCTGTATGCTTCAAAGTTATGGTTTCTACATGGGATTAAAAAAGAGAGGCCAGTCCATCCAAGATTACAATTGCTAATCCCCAAATAAACAGTTCAAATAGATGCTACAGCACTAATTCAGAAGACCAAATGCATGAGAGGATATCTTATGGTTTATTTGGGGTATGGAAGAAGTGTGTGACTTATCTTGATGGACAAATGCAAGCAAGAAAACAGAGATATGGCCACACGTGGATCATGGATGATCGGGGATAAAAATCTATTTGACTTGAATAAGGACACATAGGAGAGAATAATGGGGATGGGGATGAAAAGATAAGAATGCAGAGCATATCAAATGCCCAAGTTAGTGCCATAGGCTTTATTTTGTGGGCTGGGTTACTTGCATGTCTTTGCATAATCAAGAGCAGAAAATAGACCAGGTAGCAGCTGATCCCCAAAGAAGGAGCTATTAGCACATGAGATAAATCTGAACTCAATACAAGTGTGAAGCCAAGTGTAAGCAACCCTAAGTGAGCCCAGCAAAACCACCACCAACCCACAGGCCTATGAGGGAGAAACACATGCTTGTCAGTGCAAATCACTGAGTTTGGGGCTGTTCACTATATAGCATAACTACAGCAGCAACTGTCTAACAAAAGTGCAATGTTGGAAAAATCAGTCTGCCCATAAGGATTAGGAACACACTGGAACAGGAAGATAATTTAGAGCATCATTACAGATCCTCTAGAGATGCTTTCACCCCTCTGACGCTATAATATTTAGGATGCGATAATCACAGGTGCCTGGCTTCCAGAGTCAGGAGATGCAGAATAAATCCCCTATCTAAGCTACAGTTTGCAGGCAGTCCAGGCAAGAAATAATAAATCTTTGCTGTTAGAGACCAGTGATGTTCCGGCCTTGCTTGTTCCCTCAGCATCACTCAGATCATCCTTACTCTAGAAGGGTGTTCCAGGATTCACTCAGCAGCTCTCCAATGGCGTGGGCTTTTTTGTTTCCCGTGTTCCCATTTTTTCTTCTGCGAACAGTGATGTCTCCTCTTAAAGTTTCAAGGTGACTGTGGCCGTTCCAGTTCAAGATTAAGGGACGGGCCAAGTCTGGTTTGTAAAAGAGCCTAGGAAAATGAGAATGTTCCCCCTTTCCAAATCTATAGTGAACAGCAGGCTCTGCCTGCCATGAGAAGGGAGCCAGGGATGACTTTTGAGCAGGGAGCCCATGGGTCCTCTGAATGTCAGGAGAGACACTGCCTGCATTTCCAGTCCCATCCTGTTATTTGCTGAGCACTTCATTCTGCTGGTTCCTTCCCAAAGCTCATAGACATCATCCCCCTGTCCCCAGCCCCCACGTTACAGATGAGACGCTGGATGGACTCAGAACATCTAACTCAGAATCTCAAAGAAAAAGCCCCGGATCTAGGATGACTCAGATAGGCGTGTGTGCAAAGCGGGCTTGAACCTGGTGGCAGGACTGTCTGTCCCTGAGGCCTTTGATCCACACGCCCTGCGTGGTAAGACTCCCGCCTGCCTCGTCTGCAGGGCTCCCAGGCAGTCAGCAGCATCGCAGCCGGATGCCTCTGGACAACAAAAGAGGCGCGGAACACAGACCCAACAACAAAGTCTGTCCCTCGGGCTCTGAACTAGGAAAAAAAAAAAAAAGGCAGATGATTTTTTTTTTTTTTTTAATGCCAAAGCCAGCTCCAGTGAAGCAAGCAAGCGCCTGCTGCCCCATGACTTGTAACAGTAAGCGGGGATCGGTTCTCTTGGGCTCCGAGGAAACGTGCCCAGTCTGTTTGCAACTCTGTAGTTACAGCATGCCTGTCACAGGCTGGCCATTCATTCCCGCTGACGACTCTCTGGCCTTCTGAAGGCCTCGCAGGTCCCTGAGCCGAGTCTGGGCCCCAGCTTCTCAGGGGCTGGCAGCTGTCCTCACCACGTGGTCTGCTTACCAGCACAGGCCTTCGCTGTCCCCGGGGAAAGGACTTCTTGCTGCCGTTCAGGAAGCAGCAGAAGCCGAAGCCGGCTGGGTAGTGAGGTCTCCGCTGTCTGTTACTCACCCCCAGGGCATGATGTCCCCCTGATCACCGACCGGCGCCCGACCCTTGCCGTGAGGACAGCGGTCTGGCCCGACCTCGCTGGGAGGGGCAGCAGGGCGGCCGCGGTGGGACAGGGCACTGCAGGCAGGCCGAGCCATGCGCCACCTGGGGCCTTCCTCGAGGAGCAGTCCCTGTTCCCAGAAAGGCGGCTGAGCTTCCCGTCTGTGGCGTCTTGGGGAAGGGACATCTCCGTGCTTGGAATCATCTTGGCTTTATCGCTTTGGAAGGTGGCTCCCAGACATGGAGACTAGACTTTACTTTTTCCTTTCTGGAAATATTGATGCTGTTATTGTCAATCAATGGACTGCCCACTCATCCTGCTCACTCTCGATGAGATTGGGTTGTTTGGTTTTTTTTTTAACATTTATTTATTTGGCTGTCTCGGGTCTTCACTGTGGCATTCAAACTCTAGAGCAGAGGCTTGTGGAATTTTAGTTCCCTGAAGGGGATCCCTCTGAATTCCCTGTATTAGAAGGCAAATTGCTAACCCCTGAACCATCAGGGAAGTCCCTCAATAAGTTTTTTTTTAAGGAAGAAAGAGATCTCAGACGGGCCCCCCATTTGGCACTAGTGGTGAAGAACCCCTCTGCCAATGCAAGAGACAAGAGATGCGGGTTTGATCCTTGGGTATGGAAGATCCGCCAGAGAAGGAAATGACAACCCAGTATTCTTGCCTGAAGAATCTCATGGACAGAGGAGCCTGGTGGGCTACAGTCCACGGGGTCGCAAAGAGTCAGACATGCTGAAGTGATTAAACTACCATCAGCAACAAAATATTGACAGCACAGGTCTCTCCTGATGACCCACTAACATCTCGAGCCATTTCTTCTCTTTCTCTTCCTGGAGATCTTCCCTCTGTATCTGTTCCTTAGATGAAGTTCTTCGGGTTTGGCCCAAATACCTCCTTTTAGGCACCTGTTTCCCTTATTGTGAAGGCATTGCATCTATTTCCATGCCTTTGAGGCTTCCCTCATAGCTCAGTTGGTAAAGAATTCACCTGCAATGCAGGAGACCCCTGTTCAATTCCTGGGTAGGGAAGATCTGCTGGAGATGGGATAGGCTACCCACTCCAGTATTCTTGGGCTTCCCTAGTGGCTCAGCTTGTAAAGAATCCATGGGAGACCTGGGTTCGATCCCTGGGTTAAGAAGATTCCTTGGAGAATAGAAGGGTTACCTATTCCAGTATTCTGGCCTGGAGTGTGTGGAGGTATGGGGTCCCAAAGAGTCACACATGCCTGAGTGAATTTCACTTTCACTTTCCATGGCTTTGAATACCATACCCTATTACCTTTATCAAGATCATGCCTTGGGACCTCCCTGGGAGTCCAGTGGCCAAGATCCTGCACTTCTAATGCCAGAGGCCTGGGTTCAACCTCTGGTCAGGGAGCTAGATCCCATATGCCACAGCTAAGATCAGAGATCTCAACTGCTGCAACTAAGACCCAGTTCCGCTAAATAAATAAATAAATATACATATATATATATATATACATATATATATATATATATATTTAAAGATCATGTCTCAGATCCTTTTAAAGTATTCTCCAGGCAAGAATACTGGAATGGGTTGCCATTCCTTTCTCCAGGGATCTTCCCAACCCAGGGTTCAAAAGCGGGTCTCACGCCTTGCAGGCCAATACTTTACCGTCTGAGCCCCCAGGAAGTCCTGAGTGAGTCCGAGCAGGGGAAGCCTCCTCAGGGTGCTGAGGTGACCAGAATGAGAAGGAAATCTAAAGAAAAGAGCATCTGTGCACGTGTAGAGCTAATTCGCTTTGCTGTACTGCAGGAAGTAACACAACGTTGCAGAGCGACAGTGCTTCAGTGGAAATTCACTGAGAAAATAAACGCTCCCCACTTGTTCTGCCACTGTGACTGTCATAAAAGACAAACTTGAGCACATCACGCTCACAGTAAAATTGCGTTTTCTTATGTTACTATTAGGGTAAATTATTAGTGGAATGAATAACCATTAATTGTAGAATAATCAAATAAGTCAATAATGAAAGGGCAGCAGTCAGTGATTCTTCTTTAATTTCAACATAAAAGCCCCCCACTATTTGAGGAACTTCCCCGATGGTTCTGGAGCTGTGATTCTGTGCTCCCAGTGCAGAAGGCCTGGGTTCGAGCCCTGGTCAGGGAGCTAGTGATCCTGCAGGCTGCCACTAAGACCCAGTGCAGCCAAATAAATAAGTGAATGAACGAATGCACAAAAATACAGCTTTAAGAAAACGCTCTCCAGGGGGCTTGCAGGGCCCAGACCGTCTTGTTGGAACCACCTCTCTTCCTTTGCTGAACAAGTCGCTTCTCTTTGCTCTCTGGTAACCCTCGTCAGAGCTGCCCAGATAGATGGAGAGACAGAGATGCTTGGCATCTTAACAGTTCCCAGGAGGGTGGCAGCACACAGTTGGGTTTCAGGAAATTCTCTTGGTTCCCTATCATAAATTTCCTTTTGATTAACATGGGTTTGTTTTTCTTGTAACCAAATAGGCCCTAAACAGAAATAAAATTAGCCTTCTGCCTTTCCTTCTCAATATAACCCCAAACTTGTATCCAAATCGTAATTTGCAAAGTCATCATATTTGAAAGCTCTGGTAAATGTCTCAGGTCCAGGAGTTCATTTGCTGAGTTCTTCACAAGCAAGCTATCCTTGCCAAGAGAAATAAAAATTTCCCAGTTAAATGATGTATTTTTAACTTTTTATTTGGAAATGACTTCAAATTTACAGATAAATTGTGGAAATAAAAATAATATGAAAAATACTCCTATACCCTTTACTCAACAATAAACCCTCTCTTGCTGCAAACCTAGGCGTCTTGGAGTTTGGGCTTGCTGCGTGTATGGGGCAAAAATGAATCTGGTTCAGTGACAGTCTTTGCTCAGTGATGACCCTACAGAGCACGTCCCACTTACCATGTGTGCTCCTGGAAAAAGGCTATTGTTTGTCATTGATTTGAAATAAAATAGTCACTTCTTTACATTAGCATTTAATCAAAACCCTTAATTTTACCTAAAATAATCTTATGATTTTAGTACTGATATTTAAAACGATTTGGTCAAATTACCTTAACTTTACCATGTAACTTGAGTTAACCACAGAAATTCCCTGTTTGCAAAACCTCACTTAGTACATGTGTCCCCTCCTCAAAGCTCCTAAATAGACAACCTTTCAGAACTCCAGTTGTGCAAACGAAGATGCATCTTTAATGGGTGAGACCACCCGGTTCTCAGTAGTGAGCACTCTCTTCATCGCATGAGTTGCATAAAAATGGTGGAAAAGATAAACCCCGTCTGTAAATCAATTTAGAAATACGTTAGGAAAATGTGATTACTGGACATAATGGAGGGGATGGTCAGAATGGGTAAAAACTGAAAGGGCACCAAGGAGGGATGGGGGTGGAAGGATAAACTGGGAGACTGAGGCTGACATGGACACATTCTTGATACGGTGTGTAAAGCAGATGGCTGATGGCTGATGAGAGCTTACTGTGTAGCATGGGAACTCGACTCCCTGTCGGTGACCCGGATGGGAAGGAAATCCAAGAGGAGGGGATACATGTATGTGTGCTCACTGTGCTGAATGACAGAAAGTAACACAGCATCGTAAAACAAGTGCGTCCAGTAAAAAATAATAATAATAATAATAATAATAAGGGGAAAGATTAGCTAATAGAGCCAGGACAGGTATTCTGAAAATAGTTTGTAAAAGGTAAGGATGGGTAAGGCGGATGGCTGTCCTGAGCGCCTGGGGCCTAAGAAGGGCTTCTCTAGGAAGGCATCTCCAGTTGGCGTCCACAATGGCTCACGCGCTAGTGCAAGGCGATCCCAGCTGAGCACACCGCCTCCTTCCCTGGCAGTGGCTTCACAGCGCTGGGGCCTCACGCTGAGCTTGCTGCTGGGAGTCAGAAGTCCTGGCCGGAAGTCCATGCAGAGTGCCCACCTGGCCGCATTCCCCAGCCCCCTGATCCCACACAGTCCTTGAGCTCGCTGCGGAGGTCCTGTTCAGGTGGAAGTGGCCTGTAAATCCGTCACCTTGGAGTACGGTGTTTCTCCTCCATCGTCTGGAGAGACGTGTCCAGTGAGATGAGAGACTTAAGGGAAAAGACCGAAGTTCTGAAAGGGGAAGGAATGCTGCCTCCAGGCTGGCAGCCCTGGCTCCCCAGCCTGCTGACCTACGGATTTCGAACTTGCCGGCCCCCACAAACCTGTGAGCCAGTTCCTTCAGGTAAATCCCTCCAGGTATCTTTATTCTTATTGTTTAGTCGCTGAGCTGTGTCCGACTCTTTTGCGACTCCATGCACTGTAGCCCACCAGGCTCCCCGTCCATGGGATTTCTCAGGCAAGAACACTGGAATGGACAGCCATTTCCTCCTGCAAGGAATCTTCCTGACTGAGGGATCGAACTCACATCTCCTGCATTGGCAGGCGGATTCTCTGCTGGTGCGCCACCAGGGAAGCCTCTGTATGCATTTATCTGTAGATCCATCAACCCTACGACTGGTTCCGTTTCCCTGGAGAACCGTGACCAGTGTAAACCTCTTTGAGGTTAAACAACATGACAAAATTTAGGGGCATTTTCTTCCTTATCAAAGACAGCCACCCGAAGGGAACCTGAATTCTGTTTGTGTTCAACTGTTTCCTTGCCAGTGGTGGCTGTGTCTAAATGATTTAAGTATCTGAACACTGACCACCTGATGCTGGACACAGAGGTGGTTTCCCAAAACTAAAAGGTGGAGCTAATTGTTCCTAGATACTGTGTGTTCCTGGTACAAAATGGAAAGGACCTTTGCAAGTAAACATTTTCAAGTTTGGGATAAAGGTTGCAGAAATAGCCTAATATTTTCCAAAAACTCTTTTTCTGGCTGAGTTCTGGGAAGTAACTACAGCATAAAATACTGTAGTGGAAAAAGATTTCTTATCTTTCTTTCTTTAGCCTCATTCATCTGTTTCATTTTGAGAGCGAGATCTGTGTTCAGCCAAGTATCTTGAGATCAATTAAATCTCCAAAGATTATATTAGCAGGATCGCAACTTGACTGCTGTATTTCAACTACACCGGTCCCCAAATGTCCGTGGCTAACAAAAAAGGGATCCTGTTACCAGTCAAAGTTCCTATCTCAAGGAAATGAAAATGATTGCTGGCTTGCATGCCTGTGGGTATTGCCCTAAAGTAAAGCCAAGAATTTCAATTCCAAGTGGTCAAGTTATTCTGTATGCTTCAAAGTTATGGTTTCTACATGGGATTAAAAAAGGGAAGCAGTCCATCCAAGATTACAATTGCTAATCCCCAAATAAACAGTTCAAATAGATGCTACGGCACCAATTCAGAAGACCAAATGCGTGAGAGGAAATCTTATGGTTTATGTGGGGTATGGAAGAAGTGTGTGACTTATCTTGATGGAGGAATGCAAGCAAGAAAACAGAGATATGGCCACACGTGGATCATGGATGACTGGGGACAAAAATCTGTTGGACTTGAATAAGGACGCATAGAGGAAAATAATGGGGGTGGGGGTGAAAAGGTAAGAATGCAGAGCGTTTCAAATGCCCAAGTCAGTGCCATAGGCTTTATTTTGTGGGCTGGGTTACTTGCATGTCTTTGCATAATCAAGAGAAGAAAATAGACCAGGTAGCAGCTGATCCCCAAAGGAGCTATTAGCACATGAGATAAAACTGAATTCAGTACAAGTGTGGAGCAAGTGTAAGCAACCCTAAGCGAGCCTAGCAAAACCACCACCAACCCACAGGCCTGTGAGTGAGAAACACACACTTGTCAGTGCAAATCACTGACTTTGGGGCTGTTTGCTATATAGCATAACTACAGCAGCAGCTGTCTAACAAAAGTGCAATGTTGGAAAAATCAGTGTTCCCGTGAGGATTAGGAACACACTGGAACAAGAAGATAATTTAGAGCATCATTACAGATCCTCTAGAGATGCTTCGCCCCTCCAACGCTATAATGTTTAGGATGCGATAGTCCCAGGTGCCTGGCTTCCAGAGTCAGGAGATGCAGAATAAATCCCCTATCTAAGCTACAGTTTGCAGGCAGTCCAGGCAAGAAATAATAAGCCTTTGCTGTTGGAGACCAGTGACGTTCCGGCCTTGCTTGCTCCCTCAGCATGGCTCAGAGCATCCTTACTCTAGAAGGGTGTTCCAGGATTCACTGAGCAGCTCTCCGGTGTCGTGGGCTTTTTTGCTTCCTGGGTTCCCATTCTTTCTTCTGCGAACAGTGATGTCTCCTCTTAAAGTTTCAAGGTGACTGTGGCCGTTCCGGTTCAAGATTAAGGGACGGGTCAAGGCTGGTTTGTAAAAGAGGCTAGGAAAATGAGAATGCTCCCCCTTTCCAAATCTATAGCGAACAGCAGGCTCTGCCTGCCATGAGGAGGGGGCCAGGGATGGCTTTTGAGCAGGGAGCCCGTGGGTCCTCTGAATGTCGGGAGAGACACGGCCTGCGTTTCCAGTCCCATCCTGTCACTTGCTGAGCACTTCATTCTGCCGGTTCCTTCCCAAAGCTCATAGACATCATCCCCCTGACCCCAGCCCCCACGTTACAGATGAGACGCTGGATGGACTCAGAACATCTAACTCAGAATCTCGAAGAGAAAGCCCCGGATCTAGGATGACTCAGTTAGGCGGGTGTGCGAAGCGGGCTTGAGCCTGGCGGCCAACCTGTGTGTCCCTGAGGCCTTTGATCCGCACGCCCTGCGTGGTAAGACTCGCGCCGGCCTCGTCTGCAGGGCTCCCAGGCGGTCAGCGGCGACGCAGGCAGATGCCTCTGGACGACAAAAGAGGCGCGGAACACAGACTCAACAACAAAGTCTGTCCCTGGGGCTCTCAACTAGCAAAAAAAAAAAAAAGCAGATGATGATGGTTTGTTTTTTTTTTTTTTTAATGCCAAAGCCAGCTCCAGTGAATCAAGCCAGCACCTGCTGCCCGTGACGCGCAACAGTGAGCGGGGACCGTGCTCTCGGGCTCCGAGCAGACGTGCCCAGCCTGTGTGTAACTCTGCAGCTCACAGCATGCCGGTCACAGGCCGGCCATTCATCCCCGCTGCCAACTCTCTGGCCTTCTCCGGGCCCCAGCTTCTCAGGGGCTGGCGGCCCTCCTCACCGCGTGGTCCGCTTCCCGGCACAAGCCTTCTCTGTCCCCGGGGAAAGGACTTCCTCCTGCTGCTCAGGAAGCAGCAGAAGCCGAAGCCGGCTGGGCATGAGGTCTCCACTGCCTGTTACTCACCCCCAGGGCACGATGCCCCGTGATCACCAGCGCCCGACCCTGGCCGTCAGGACGGCGGTCTGGCCCAGCCTCGCTGGGACGGGCAGCAGGGCGGCCGCGGTGGGATGGGGCGCTGCGGGCGGGCCGGGCCGCGCTCCACCTGGGGCCTTCCTCGCAGAGCAGCCCCTCTTCCCAGACAGGTGGCGAGCTTCCCATCTGTGGCGTCTTGGGGAAGGGCCGTCTCCGCGCTGGGAATCATCTTGGCTCTTCGCCTTGGAAGGCGGCCCCCAGACAAGGCGACTAGACTCTGTTTCCCTTTCTGGGGATGCTGACGCGCTTGTCAGTCAATGGACTGCCCACTCCTCCTGCTCGCTCTGATGAGACTGGGTTGTTTTTGTTTTATTTAACATTTATTTATTTGGCTGTCTCGGGTCTTCGCTGTGGCATCCGGACTCTAGAGCAGAGGCTTGTGGAAGTTTAGTTCCCTGAAGGGGAGCCCCCTGAATTCCCTGTATTAGAAGGCAAATTGCTAACCCCTGAACCATCAGGGAAGTCCCTGAATGAGGTTTTTTTTTAAGGAAGAAAGAGTTCTCAGACGGGCCCCCAGTTGGCACTAGTGATGAAGAACCCCTCTGCCAATGCAAGAGACAAGAGATGCGGGTTTGATCCCTGGGTCTGGAAGATCCTCCAGAGAAGGAAATGGCAACCCAGTATTCTTGCCTGGAGAATCCCATGGACAGGGGGGCCTGGTGGGCTGCAGTCCACGGGGTCGCAAAGAGTCAGACACGCTGAGGTGATTAAACCACCGGCAGCAGAATACTGACAGCACGGGCCTCTCCTGATGGCCCACTAACATCTCGAGCCATTTCTTCTCTTTCTCTTCCTGGAGATCTTCCCTCTGTATCTGTTCCTTAGATGGAGTTCTTCAGGTTTGGCCCAAATACCTCCTTTTGGGCACCTGTTTCCCTGATTATGAAGGCATTACATCTGTTTCCACGCCTTTGAGGCTTCCCTCATAGCTCAGTCGGTAAAGAATCCGCCTGCAATGCAGGAGACCCCCGTTCAGTTCCTGGGTAGGGAAGATCTGCTGGAGAAGGGATAGGCTACCCACTCCAGTATTCTTGGGCTTCCCTAGTGGCTTAGCTTGTAAAGAATCCATGGGAGACCTGGGTTCGATCCCTGGGTTAGGAAGATCCCCTAGAGAATGGAAGGGCTACCTACTCCAGTATTCTGGCCTGGAGGGTGTGGAGATATGGGGTCGCAAAGAGTCACACATGCCTGAGTGAATTTCACTTTCACTTTCCATGGCTTTGAATATCATACCCTTATTACCTTTATCAAGATCATGCCTTGGGACCTCCCTGGGAGTCCAGTGGCCAAGATCCTGCACTTCTAATGCCGGAGGCCTGGGTTCAACCTCTGGTCAGGGGGCTAGATCCTATATGCCACAGCTAAGATCAGAGATCTCAACTGCTGCAACTAAGACCCAGTTCCGCTAAATAAATAAATAAATATACATATATATATATATATACATATATATATATATATATATTTAAAGATCATGTCTCAGATCCTTTTAAAGTATTCTCCAGGCAAGAATACTGGAATGGGTTGCCATTCCTTTCTCCAGGGATCTTCCCAACCCAGGGTTCAAGCACGGGTCTCATGCCTTGCACGCCGATCCTTTACCGTCCGAGCCCCCAGGGAAGCCCTGAGTGAATCTGAGCAGGGGAAGCCTCCTCAGGGCGCTGAGATGACCTGAATGAGAAGGAAACCTAAAGAAAAGAGTGTATGTGCCCGTGTAGAGCTAATTCGCCCTGCTGTGCCGCAGGAAGTAACACAGCGTTGCAGAGCGACTGTGCTTCAGCGGAAATTCACTGAGGAAATCAGCGCCCCCACCCCTGGTGCCACCGTGACTGTCATAAAAGACAAGCTTGAGCACATCGCGCTCGCACCAAAATTGCTAGAGTGAATCTGAGCAGGGGAAGCCTCCTCAGGGCGCTGAGATGACCTGAATGAGAAGGAAACCTAAAGAAAAGAGCGTATGTGCCCGTGTAGAGCTAATTCGCCCTGCTGTGCCGCAGGAAGTAACACAGCGTTGCAGAGCGACTGTGCTTCAGCGGAAATTCACTGAGGAAATCAGCGCCCCCACCCCTGGTGCCACCGTGACTGTCATAAAAGACAAGCTTGAGCACATCGCGCTCGCACCAAAATTGCTTTCTCTTACGTTACTCTTAGGGTAAATTATCGGTGGAATGAATAACCATTAATTGTAGAATAGTCAAATAAGTCAATAATGAAAGGGCAGCAGTCAGTGATTCTTCGTTAATTTCAACATAAAAAGCCCCCCACTATTTGGGGAACTTCCCTGATGGTTCAGGAGCCGTGACTCTGTGCGCCCAGTGCAGGAGGCCTGGGGTCGAGCCCTGGGCAGGGAGCTAGTGATCCTGCAGGCTGCCGCTGAGACCCGGCGCAGCCAAGCAAGGAAGCGAATGAACCAATGCACCAAAATCCAGCTTTAAGAAAACGCTCCCCAGGGGGCTGGCAGGGCCCAGACCGTCCTGTTGGAACCACCTCTCTTCCTTCCTGAACAAGTCGCTTCTCTTTTCCTCTCTGGTAACCCTCATCAGAGCTGCCCAGAGAGACGGAGAGACAGAGACGCTTGGCATCTGAACAGTTCCCAGGAGGGTGGCAGCGCTTCCCACAGTTGGGTTTCAGGAAATTCTCTTGGTTCCCTATCATAAATTTCCTTTTGGTTAACATGGGTTTGTTTTTCTTGTAACCAAATAGGCCCTAAACAGAAATAAAATTAGCCTTCTGCCTTTCCTTCTCAATATAACCCCAAACTTGTATCCAAATCGTAATTTGCAAAGTCATCAGAAATTCTCTTGGTTCCCTATCATAAATTTCCTTTTGATTAACATGGGTTTGTTTTTCTTGTAACCAAATAGGCCCTAAACAGAAATAAAATTAGCCTTCTGCCTTTCCTTCTCAATATAACCCCAAACTTGTATCCAAATCGTAATTTGCAAAGTCATCATATTTGAAAGCTCTGGTAAATGTCCCAAGTCCAGGGGTTCATTTGCTGAGTTCTTCACAAGCAAGCTATCCTTGCCAAGAGAAATAAAAATTTCCCAGTTAAATGATGTATTTTTAACTTTTTATTTGGAAATGACTTCAAATTTACAGATAAATTGTGGAAATAAAAATAATATGAAAAATACTCCTATACCCTTTACTCAGATTCACCTATTTTCACACTTTAACCCAGTTCTAGCATTGGTACTTTTTATCTAAATGTATAGCCATCTGGCAGTATCTTTTTTTTCTGAACTATTTGATGGTAAATTAAATATAAATAAAATAGAAGTTATATACAAATTAAATATATCCAGGCAAGAATAATGGACTGGATTGCCATTCCCTTCTCCAGGGAATCTTCCCAACCCAGGGATTAAATCTGGATCCCCTACCATGCAGGCAGATTCTTTATCATCTGAGCCACAAGTTGTGTGCATGCTAAGTTGCTTCAGTTTTGTCCAACTCTTCATGACATTATGGACTGTAGCCCACCAGGATCATCTGTCCATGGAGTTCTCCAGGCAAGAATCCTGGAGTGGGTGCTCCAGTAACTCGCTGGGATCCTCCAGGGGATCTTTCCGGCCCAGGGATCAAACCCATATCTCTTGCACTGCCACCAGGGTAGCCCTTAAATACATACTATCCTAAGGATGAGAATATTCTGCTATATAACCAAAGCACCATTGTACACTCTGACAAATTAATATCAGCAGACGTTTTATCTGATTCACCATTTGTATTCCAATTTTGTGGCTTGACAATATGGAGTCCTAGAAAATGTTGCCCCAGCCCAACTCCAGAGCTCAACGGCAAAGATGCCGCCTACCAACGTAGGAGGTGCAGGTTCGACCCCTGGGTCGGGAAAATCCCCTGGAGGAGGAAGTGGCAACCCACTCCAGTGTTCTGGCCTGGCAAATGCCTTGGAGAGAGGAGCCTGGTGGGCTACAGTCCATGGGGTTGCAAAGAGTCAGACTTGACCGAGCGCCTAAGTAACAGCAACCCCCACAACCCCCATTGCAGAACAGGATCCTGTCTAGAGTCGGGCATGGCGTTGCTTTGTCATTTCTCCGACTTCTTTTCCTGAGAAACTTTTCCATAGTCTTTATCTTTCTTGATATTGACACTGGAGGAAAATACAGCCTGTCTTTTGTTTAATAGAGTTTCTCAGTTATTTGTCCCCCTGACAAAAGCGAGGTCATCTGTGGAAGACACTTTAAATCTACACCAAGACTCTGTTCCTCATCCAGTCACCTTCCTGTATCTAGAATCCATCGCTGATTCTTGCCTGGCATTCAAGGATGCTTTCTGGGATGGCCTGGAAGACATCCTGCCACTCTGGTTGGGGATGATCATTTTCCAAGTACTCCCCTGCATCCAGTAGACCCTTGGCGTCAATTATTAGCAAGAATGCTCCTTTCTCTACTTGTCTATTTTTTTATATGAACTCATAATTTCCATTTTTTCAATTGTTTACAAGGTGTCATTGTTTAATTCCTTCATTGTTATTTAATAATTATATAACTCAATTAGTTCAACATTTTAATTGTCCTAGATTTGGCTAGTAGTAGCCTTTTGACAGGCACTTTTGGGAGGCCACACCACACCGAATGTGGGATCTTAATTCCCAGAGCAGGGATTGAACCCATGCCCCCAGGGAAGTCCTGGCGTGTATATACATCTTGTACTTCTCCTGCTCCAGACCCAGAATCAGCCATTTCTCTTAATTATAAAAGTGAAATATTAAGTGCCTTTGATTTTCTGAAAATGATGCACATGTATGCTTACCTCACCCTTTACTATCAGAAACTTTCAGGCATACATAAGAGCAAAACAAATAAATTCCAGTGGAAAATTCTCCTAATGGCTTATTTCCCCCTCAGTTCCTTGGACAGGAAGATAGAGCTCAATGTGGGTTGAATTCTCCTTATTGAAAGTCGATGTATTATTATCCTAATTTTCCAAGCACTGATGCTTGGTACGCTTCTGCAGGTTCTATTGTGAGTTACAAGGCTGGTGATCAACTAATCCAATACATTGCTCAGATCTTCCAGTTCACTAAGACCAAATATGACTGCTCTGTAAAGAACGCAAACTTGTTGGACTCCATTTCTTCATCTACAAGTATAATGATTTTGACTAATTTTACGCAAAAATATTGCCATGTGTGGGCTCCATAAATCTGTCTTGTTTTGTTAATTGCTACTCTCTCCAGCTGCTATGAGTTTAGCAGAAAATTGCCAAATTGGAAAATAAGCTGTCGTGTGGTAATATCCTCTTTGTGGGCATTTAAAATTTTTGTTATTATATATCTTGTGTTTAGAAATATATTGTCTTAAGATATATAAAACACATCTGAACCCATGCTCAAGAAACAATCATTGCTACTTTTAAAAACAGAATGGAGAATTCAGGGCACAAGGTGTTAGAACTTGAACTTTTTTTTAGCAGATTTTATGTGACAAGTGTTAGCATCTCATCTAACTACACTTGCTAGATTACCACTCATCTTTAGGAACAAAATGTTAATGAAAATTCAAAATACTGAAATGACAGTAACTGAACTTTTTCCCCGGGCTTTCTATTCATGAGGAATGAAATTCTACAATTCTTTGAATGATGGGCGGTTATGTTGTTCTGAAAGGTTTTTGTGGTACAGTTAATATACTCAACAGGATCATCATAATGTAACCAACTGTCTTAAATTGCCATATTTAAGAAACACTGTAATAGAAGGCCTGTGGTTAGATGTTTGCATTGGTGACAGTCGGTTCTCAGGCGCTTCCAACAGCTGTAGCTGTTGTTCAGTCCCGAAGTCCTGTTCAAGTTTTGTAGCCCCGTGGACTGCAGCAGGTCAGGCTCCTCTGCTGCCACTATCTCCCAGAGTTTGCTTAAATCCACATCCATTGTATCAGCAATGCTATCTAATCATCTCTTCCTCTACCACCCCCTTCTCCTCCTGCCCTCAATCTTTCCCAACATCAGGGCCTTTCCTTTGGTTGCATCAGGCGACCAAAGTATTAGAGCTCCAGCTTCAGCATCAGTCCTTCCAGTGAATATTCAGATTAATTTCTTTAGGACTGGCAGATTTGATCTTGCAGTCCAAGGGACTCTCAAAAGTCTTCCACCACAGTTCGAAAGCATCCATTCTTCGGCGCTCAGCTTTCTTCATAGTCCGACTCTGGCATCCATACATGACCACTGGAAAAGCCGTAGCTTTGACTGTGTGGATGGCATAGTCCTGTCTCTGCTTCTTAATACTTTCTAGTTTGTCACAACTCTCCTTCCAAGAAGCATGTTTCTTCTAATTTCATGGCTGCAGTCACTGTCCCCAGTGTTTTTGGAGCCCTCCAAAATAAAATCTGTCATTTCTTCTACTTTTTCCCTTTCTTTGTGCCATGAAATGATGACCAGATGCCATGATCTTAGTTTTTTGAATGACAAGTTTCAAGCCAGCTTTTTCACTCTCCTCTTTCACTTTCATCAAGAGAGTCTTCAGCTTCTCTTCACTTTCTGCCATTAGACTGGTACCATCTGCACATCTGAGGCTGTCATTTCTCCTGGCAGTCTTGACTCTAGATTGTCATCCATCCAGCCCGGCATTTCTCATGATGTCCTCTGCATATAAGTTAAATAAGCAGGGTGACAATCTGCAGCCTTGATGGACTCCTTTCCCAATTTGCAATCAGTTGTTTCATGTCCAGTTCTAACTATTGCTTCTTGACCTCCATACAGACTATTGTTTGGTTTATTAAGTTTCACAACTCACAAGAAGTGAAATAGGGAGAGATCTTTTTAGTACCAGCTTTTTTGAAGTATTATTCACATACCATGGCATTCACTCTTGCCTCGTGGAATGCACATGCCTTTGGCATGTTCACAGGGGTGTACCCTGGCCACCACCACCTATTGGGTTGGCCAAAAACATTCATTTGGATTTTCTAAACACCTGTGGAAAAACCTGAACGAAAAAACAGCCCCGCCTGCACAAATCTCGTTTTCTGTCTGTGAATGTGCATCTTCTGGACACTTCCTGTAAATGGACTTGCCCGTTATGCGGGCAAGTAACCTGGTTACTTTCACTTGGCATGTCACTCTTCCATTAGTAAGACTGTATCCTTCTTCATTGAATACCCGCCACATACCATCAGTGCGTTCAAGACCTTATCTCAGGTCCTTACTCTTCTCTGACCATGAAGAACTTTGGGAAAAAAAAAAGTTGTCCAGCCATAGAATGTGTGTTTCAAAGCTTAACTGAGGCTCCAGAAACATGAGCAATACCTTTATCACCGAATCATTTGATATGATTCAGAAACACTGAAACCAGTCACTGGAAAACAGAGCTCAAATCTGTGCTCAAACTTTCAGATGAGGTGATACACTGAAAGATTCTGCCTTAACCAACACTTAAGTTGAGAGAGGGTCGGGTGAGGTTGCAAAAATCCTGTTACAGAAGGTGTATCAGGAAGATAAAGCTGAATCTGAATACATCATCTGATTTCCTTATACATCCAAGTGACTCATAACCTATTTCTCTTTCGTCACATGCTCAGCTCCACACCAAGGACTTCACTTCTAATTCTTCCTCTGGAGAAGAGCATCTCATTTCAGCAAATCACTTTGTAGTTGGCTGCATCCAAAACAGCCACCTGTGGTTCCTGGTATTCCTTGTATAAATTCCAACCCCTCTTTGTAGGGGGACTGGTCTTACTTTCTCGATTCTAAATAGCAAAAGTGATGGGGTATTACTTAGGAAATTAAGTTATAAAAAATCATGACTTCCATGCTGCTGGCACCAGCTGGCTCTGTCATCTGCTCATCTTGACAGCACCAGCTCATGTTGGCTAAGTTTGATGGGAGGACTAAGGGATACGGAATTGGGGCTCTGAGTTTACAGCCTACCAGGAGCTGAATTCTTTCCCACAGCATCGTGTTGAGCTTGGCAGCAGACCCACCCCTAGTGAGCCTCCAGACACCCATAGCCCAGACTGACAGCTTGGCTGAAGCCTTAAGAGAATCCATGAGCTAGAGGACCAGCTCAGCCATCTCCACGTTCCACACAGACTGAGATAATCAGCATTCTTTTTTTAAGTAACTGCATTGGGGGGTGATTTGTTACCCAAGAAAGGATAGTTAAGCAAGCATGCATGCTCAGTCATGTCCAACTCTTCTCAGCCCTGTGGACCGCAGCCCGCTGGGCTCCCCTGTCCATGATGGGCTTCTGCAGGCGGAAACACTGGAGTGGGCTGCCGTTTCCTTCTCCAGGGGAACTTTCCAGCCCAGGGACCAACCCTCATCTCTGTGGGCAGGGTGATTCTTTCCCACTAGCACCACCTGGGAAGAACAGCATGACCTGGTGCCCTCTGTTTTGTATTTTGTGCTATAGTTTCTTAACAAACTGAAAGTGATGGGGAAGAAATACTTCCTCCATCCTGGGTTTTCACATCCATTCCTGCAGCTATCTTTCCCTCATTTAATTACTGGAGCAAGTTAACTCCCAGTCACCCTGCTGCAGTCTCATATTCGGAGCATTATCTGGGAGTTTATCATTTTACCACTGAACTGTAACCTTTTATTCACCAATTCCTTTAACTTCTTACTGTTAACCCAAGCCAGGCTTTTTCAAACACCACATCACAGCCCTCTTCAATGGAGGAAGCCTCTTCTGACCTTCCCCACCCCAGCCCAGCTTCCTGCTCTGTCACTGCCATTTACTGGTGATGGGAAACTGTGAGTTTATGCCACCTCTGCAAGCCTCCATCTCTTCACTTCTTAAGTAGGATAACACCTGCTTCATAAGATGGTTGGGAATTGGTTGGGACGGTATGGGCCAAGGTGCCTGATGGGGCTCATCCTTCACCATGTGCTCAAATGATACTGGCCTCCGTTCCCTGATGCTCCGTCCTCGTTCTCCTGTCAGTAGGTGCTTACTGCATATTTCAATGGTCCCTTTTCATAAACGTCCTGGCAATACAAAGACGGATGAGTCTCTCAGGCACTCACAATCTGCCAGAGGAGATAGTATTTATCACACGCTGACTGCAATTGTTATTTGGTCTGTGATAAATGCACACAGTCTGGGAACACAGAAAACGGGTGATTCATTATCCCGATGTGTCATCTTCATTAATTACATCAGCCTGTTTCTTTCCGTTGTGCTGGAGTCTACAGAATCCTAACTTGCCCTTGAGCCTCACCCTCCAGCTTCGGGTCCGTTTTCTTTCCACTCCCGTCTCTTGTCCATCATGCCCTACTTCAATAGGCTGCCATATTCACACTACCTTCAGCATTTAGTCTCACAACTTCTAGACAGTTTTCAAATTTAAGGACAAGCTCACCTTGACTCTCCACTGATACAACTTATCTTCACTCCTTTCCCTGAGACCACATCCTCACACAAAAGCACCTCTCCTTCTTCGCGTGCTGTTTCCTGCCTCCGATGTTCTTCCTTCCGCACTGCTTGCTAAACTCCCACTCCTGCTGCTCAGCCTTGCCCTCTACCCTACAGCCAGCTAACGGTTTCTTGCAGCCTCTTGATGCGTCGGGTGCATGGGGCCTCTCGCTGTTTCCAACACAGTGACAGCATCGCTCTCCCAGCACCGTGCCCCACTGTTTGCTCCATGAGGGGTGCCCACTCCTCCCTGCCAGCATCAAGCTAACAAACAGAATCACTTTCATACTTCATAATAATATTTTTAATCGGAGTGTTACTGCTTTATAAGGTTGTGTTGGTTTCTGCGGTGCGACACACGACTTGGTTACATGTGTGCATACAAGCCCTCAAGCTGGGCCTCCCTCCCACCCCCACATCCACCCCCAGGCCATCACAGGGCGCCCAGCAGAGCTCCTGGTGCTGTACAGCAGCTTCCCGCTAGCTCTCTACTTACACTCGCCCGCCAATGCGGGAGACGCAAGTTCAACTCCTGGATTGGGAGAGCCCTGGAGGGGGAAATGGCGGCCCACTCCAGGATTCTTGCCTGGAAAATGACAGGGACAGAGGAGCCTGGTGGGCTACAGTCCATGGGGTCGCAAAGAGTCAGACACACATGGGTGGCTGAGCAGGCACGAGCGCGCACGTTGTCTGGACGTCAGCGCTGCTCTCAGTCCATCCCACCCCCCTGCTTGCCCCACAGAATATTAATCCCCGTGCAAAGTCCATTACCAAGGCCAGGGACATGTTGCTTGTTCTAAATGCGTGTGCTCCTTCCTTTAGCTCCCAAGAAGGCTATTCCTCCTGAAATACTTAAACTGCACTCTAGAGTCTCAGTGGTCATACTGTAGTTGCTTGTGTGTGGTCCTAGGTAAATCTCCTAACACTTGAAAGTGCAAATGGTGTCGGTGGAATTTCCCTGGTGGTCCAGCGGCTAAGACCCTGTGTTCCCAATGCAGGGGGCCCGGGTTCGATCCCTTGTCAGGGGACTGGATACCACACGGCATAATTAAAGATCTTGCCTGCCACAGCATCTTCAACCCTGCATGCCACAGCTAAAGCCCAGCACAGCCTAAATAAGTAAACAATTAAAAAAACAAAAGATGGGTGTGTCAGCATGAGAATGCCCGTTACAGATCTGCAACTACAGGGAAGATCACTGAACAAGGGCCCTGCTTGCCGAGCTCATGAATTCAGCATCCTGTGTCAACTGAGGCTCTGTGGCCCACAGGCCACTGCCCCTGACCAGTGGCTGAAAGTGAGGGGCACTCAGACAAAGCCCTTCTTTGGAGACAGGAGGTCCTCCAATGGCCAGTTTTCGCTTGAGCACTCCCCAGCTCCCCTGAACTTTGCTTGGACTGCAGGGCATTCTAGGATTTCTGCTGTCCAGTTGGGGTCAGACTGGCTCGGTGGGCAGGTGAAAGGTTCTTCCTCCCAACCCCTCCCTATTTTCCCTTGCCTTGTATACCCCCACAAGTATCTCCCAACCCAAGGATTGAGCCCACAGCTCTTGCATCTCCTGCACTGGCAGACAGATTCTTTACCACTGAGCCACCAGAATTATTAACCTGAGCCAAAGCTACTCCTGTTAGAACAAAGGTCCCAGCATCTCTGAGATCAATAAAGTTTATGACCCCTCTGCCAGCCTGTAAGCCTGAAGGAAAGAAAGAAAAGAAAAAGAAAAAATCAACAGTATGCTCCGTTTCTTCTTGCACAATAAGTCCATCACAATCACAGATGTATGTACACTATAGCTAGTATCTTTGAGGACAGTTGGAAATATTAACAAAAAGCATATTCTTGATGACTTTTTTCCACTTCGTGTAGCTACATTACAGTCAATAAATGGAACTGATTAAATGTACCTCTTAAATGTGATGCGATAGTTATCTATAAAGCATTTTCCATAAGCATTCACAGAGCAGAACACTGTTCGAGATTATTATCTCCTGTGCCTGAACCGAAGCAAGCCTGTAGAAGATGGTGCTGCCAGCCGATGTGACTAGGAATTGATAAAATTCTACTTTTTTAAACCTGCCTCCCTGACATTTTGTT
The DNA here is from genome assembly GCA_006408675.1 of Madoqua kirkii. Classification (NCBI taxonomy): domain Eukaryota; kingdom Metazoa; phylum Chordata; class Mammalia; order Artiodactyla; family Bovidae; genus Madoqua; species Madoqua kirkii. Next base: position 25,805 of record SJYC01078665.1, read on the forward strand.
CTCTTCCACTCTCAGGACCTTAAAGGCTCGATGGACATTCCTGTGTTCTCAGCTACAGTTCTGGTCTTTCCACCAGAGCAGTTTTATTTCTTGACTACAGCTTAAGAAAGCCAGCGCCACTGGAGAAATAATTGCAAAAGCACAGGTTAGGTGACTGGTGGAAAATAGGCATGAATGGAAAAGGGACTGAAACCAAGTTCTCTTCCGACTGCTAATTCAGAACTTCTGGCTTTTCTGTGGCACTGCAAGTCTGTGTTGATGGCACAACCAAAACAAACTAAACAGGATATCAGAACTGCAAACAACCAGGCAAATCCATCCAATCGTGCTCTGTTTCCTTTTACAAGTCAGAAGCCATGGGTCACTTTCAAGAGCGAGTAATGGCGTGAGAGCAATGCAGGGAAACATCTAGGGTTTCACAGCTGTGTCCCTTGCACACCGGGCATGTTCCGCCATGTACAATTACAAGTGTGTCTAGTGCAGTCCGTGGCAGCCGGCGCCACCTAGCGGCCGGCTTCAGCATTTCCTCAGCGCAACAGATTGCCAGACCTTTCAATGAGTCTTCCAGGAGGGCTGGATATGTTTCCCAGATTTTGAATGATGGAAGTCAAGACGGAAGCTGCAGCAGCCAAATTGCTCTAAATAATTATCAGGTGGAAAAACACGTCTCTAAATTTGTGGAACGTTAAGTGGGATTTGCACCACTTCTCGAAGCATTGACTGGTCAGAGCCTGTCTTTCATTTGACAAAACTCCATGTGCCAAGCAGTTAGAGAATACGCACAGAAATCCGGCTTCTGAATTCCAGAGGCTGTGCCCTGAACTAGGGAACATCTAAATTGAGAGCGTCTTTGCTGGGCTGGCATCCAGGGAATGCTTCCTTGGATCCAGCGAACAGCTGATGAAAGGTCAGAAGGGTTAGAAAGTCCAGGGGTCATGGCCCTGCCTCGAAGTGCACTCAGCCTTTCTGATGTCAGCTCTGTGTGGAGGTTACGCTCCTCCCTTCTAGAGAAGGTAGCAAGGCTTTCATCCAGATAACAATGATCTCCTGCCTTCACAAGAGCAGACCCCCATAACGTGAGAAGCAGAGGACGCAGAACTTGGGGCCAGGCTGGGTCTGCACTGCTGAAACCAATCGTCTGGCATCCTGAGCTGACAAGCCTTAGAGTCAGTGGATGCTTGGAATAATATGTCAGTGAAATCAACACAGAGAGAAATGGGCAAACAGCCCACCTGAATATCCTGGGAGGTACATCTTTCTGTTTTCTTCTGGAGGACAGGGGAGTATGATTACCAGCCACGAGCTCAGTGAGGGAATTCTCCAGCTGGTAGTGATGATGGTTGTGCCGATAGTGATGATGGTGATGATAACAAAAATTATGAAGATGGTCACAGACGACAGTGCTGAAGAAATTGGGAAGCAGTCAGCTCTCGCTGTCACACTTGGATAAAGCAGACTCCCTGCTGCCTCTATGTGGTCGTGGCAGGTGAGTCGCTAAGTGCTGTCCAGCTATTTTCACCGGCCAGGCTCCTCTGTCTATGAGATTTCCTAGACAAGAATACTAACATGGGTTGCTATTTCCTTCTCCAGCTGCCTCCATAGATGTAGACTTTTAAGAATCTGCCTGCAATGGCAGAAGACCTGGGTTCGATCCCTGGGTTGAGAAGATACAAGGCCACTGCCCCTGACCAGTGGCTGAAAGTGAGGGGCACTCAGACAAAGCCCTTCTTTGGAGACAGGAGGTCCTCCAATGGCCAGTTTTCGCTTGAGCACTCCCCAGCTCCCCTGAACTTTGCTTGGACTGCAGGGCATTCTAGGATTTCTGCTGTCCAGTTGGGGTCAGACTGGCTCGGTGGGCAGGTGAAAGGTTCTTCCTCCCAACCCCTCCCTATTTTCCCTTGCCTTGTATACCCCCACAAGTATCTCCCAACCCAAGGATTGAGCCCACAGCTCTTGCATCTCCTGCACTGGCAGACAGATTCTTTACCACTGAGCCACCAGAATTATTAACCTGAGCCAAAGCTACTCCTGTTAGAACAAAGGTCCCAGCATCTCTGAGATCAATAAAGTTTATGACCCCTCTGCCAGCCTGTAAGCCTGAAGAAAGAAAGAAAAGAAAAAGAAAAAATCAACAGTATGCTCCGTTTCTTCTTGCACAATAAGTCCATCACAATCACAGATGTATGTACACTATAGCTAGTATCTTTGAGGACAGTTGGAAATATTAACAAAAAGCATATTCTTGATGACTTTTTTCCACTTCGTGTAGCTACATTACAGTCAATAAATGGAACTGATTAAATGTACCTCTTAAATGTGATGCGATAGTTATCTATAAAGCATTTTCCATAAGCATTCACAGAGCAGAACACTGTTCGAGATTATTATCTCCTGTGCCTGAACCGAAGCAAGCCTGTAGAAGATGGTGCTGCCAGCCGATGTGACTAGGAATTGATAAAATTCTACTTTTTTAAACCTGCCTCCCTGACATTTTGTTCTCTTCCACTCTCAGGACCTTAAAGGCTCGATGGACATTCCTGTGTTCTCAGCTACAGTTCTGGTCTTTCCACCAGAGCAGTTTTATTTCTTGACTACAGCTTAAGAAAGCCAGCGCCACTGGAGAAATAATTGCAAAAGCACAGGTTAGGTGACTGGTGGAAAATAGGCATGAATGGAAAAGGGACTGAAACCAAGTTCTCTTCCGACTGCTAATTCAGAACTTCTGGCTTTTCTGTGGCACTGCAAGTCTGTGTTGATGGCACAACCAAAACAAACTAAACAGGATATCAGAACTGCAAACAACCAGGCAAATCCATCCAATCGTGCTCTGTTTCCTTTTACAAGTCAGAAGCCATGGGTCACTTTCAAGAGCGAGTAATGGCGTGAGAGCAATGCAGGGAAACATCTAGGGTTTCACAGCTGTGTCCCTTGCACACCGGGCATGTTCCGCCATGTACAATTACAAGTGTGTCTAGTGCAGTCCGTGGCAGCCGGCGCCACCTAGCGGCCGGCTTCAGCATTTCCTCAGCGCAACAGATTGCCAGACCTTTCAATGAGTCTTCCAGGAGGGCTGGATATGTTTCCCAGATTTTGAATGATGGAAGTCAAGACGGAAGCTGCAGCAGCAAATTGCTCTAAATAATTATCAGGTGGAAAAACACGTCTCTAAATTTGTGGAACGTTAAGTGGGATTTGCACCACTTCTCGAAGCATTGACTGGTCAGAGCCTGTCTTTCATTTGACAAAACTCCATGTGCCAAGCAGTTAGAGAATACGCACAGAAATCCGGCTTCTGAATTCCAGAGGCTGTGCCCTGAACTAGGGAACATCTAAATTGAGAGCGTCTTTGCTGGGCTGGCATCCAGGGAATGCTTCCTTGGATCCAGCGAACAGCTGATGAAAGGTCAGAAGGGTTAGAAAGTCCAGGGGTCATGGCCCTGCCTCGAAGTGCACTCAGCCTTTCTGATGTCAGCTCTGTGTGGAGGTTACGCTCCTCCCTTCTAGAGAAGGTAGCAAGGCTTTCATCCAGATAACAATGATCTCCTGCCTTCACAAGAGCAGACCCCCATAACGTGAGAAGCAGAGGACGCAGAACTTGGGGCCAGGCTGGGTCTGCACTGCTGAAACCAATCGTCTGGCATCCTGAGCTGACAAGCCTTAGAGTCAGTGGATGCTTGGAATAATATGTCAGTGAAATCAACACAGAGAGAAATGGGCAAACAGCCCACCTGAATATCCTGGGAGGTACATCTTTCTGTTTTCTTCTGGAGGACAGGGGAGTATGATTACCAGCCACGAGCTCAGTGAGGGAATTCTCCAGCTGGTAGTGATGATGGTTGTGCCGATAGTGATGATGGTGATGATAACAAAAATTATGAAGATGGTCACAGACGACAGTGCTGAAGAAATTGGGAAGCAGTCAGCTCTCGCTGTCACACTTGGATAAAGCAGACTCCCTGCTGCCTCTATGTGGTCGTGGCAGGTGAGTCGCTAAGTGCTGTCCAGCTATTTTCACCGGCCAGGCTCCTCTGTCTATGAGATTTCCTAGACAAGAATACTAACATGGGTTGCTATTTCCTTCTCCAGCTGCCTCCATAGATGTAGACTTTTAAGAATCTGCCTGCAATGGCAGAAGACCTGGGTTCGACCCTGGGTTGAGAAGATACCCTGGAGAAGGGAAAGGCTACCCACTCCAGCATCCTGGCCTGGAGAATTCCACAGACTGTGTAATCCATGGGGTTGCAAAAAGTCGGACACGACTGAGTGACTTTCACTTTCCCAGTGAGAGTAATTGAAGGAAACTGAGAGAGCTCCTACGAGCCTTAAGATTCTCTTGCTTCCAAAGAGAAAGCAGCTTAGGCCCACCTGAAACTTTGCATGTCACCATAGCAGGTGAAACCCTATCATATCGCGGGCTGGGGGAGTACCTCTCACTCTTCAAGTGTGAATGAGATTGGATTAAGAATAGAAACTATTTTAAATTCTGTTCTTGGATTAAGAATAGAAATTCGAGTCTCAAAGAAAAGAAGACAAGTCAAGCAGCAATTTCCAGCTCCAGGCAGCCCTTCCTTCCTGACAGAAGCAGCAGGGCGAAAAGCCCAACATAAACCCCATCGAATTCCCATTCATGTTTCTCTGCATTCGGTTTGTAGTCTTTGGAACCCACAAAATAACCCACACAAAGATCCCAGATGTTGGTGCCTTTTTTGGTTCTTCTCGTATGAGGCAGGGCAGTGGGTTTCATACCAGCATTTGCCGACAGTAAAATCTAATGAAAACCACGTACGTGTAATACTGTAGACAGCCTTCCAACTGCTGTTTAATATGACCCTGTTATATCATGTTAAGATTTCAATTTGGCACAGCTAGCCATTGGAACAATTATACTCTGATGACCCTGCCTAGAAGAACCTGCTAATGTTCTTTACCTGAAGTCACATTTCACTTTAAACTCTGTAGAAATTTTAAACTTTGAAGCTGATGAATGATGACCCAAGAAGGATTTGTATTTTAATCTGTCCTTAAATATAATCAGAGATTAGCCAAGAGAGATTTTGGTTTCCTGTCTAAAGTTGAATGATGACCATTCTCCAAAAATTTGTTTTCACCTAGAACCTGTGAAGGTGACCACATTTGGACAAAGGGGTCTTTGCAGATGTTTAAGCTAAGAAGTTGAAATGAGGCCACTCTGGATGAGAGTGGGCCCTAAAGCCGGTCATACTGTCTCTCTAAGAAGAGAAACGATGCAGAGACTAGACCACGGAGACAGACACTGGATCCGTTGGCCAGATGCCAGGAGAGCCGGAGCCCCCGATGCTGGGCCAGGCAGGAGATTCTCTGCTGGAGACTTCAGAGAGCGTGTGGCCCTGCTTATGCCTGGATTTCAGGTTTCTGGCCTCCAGAACTATGAGTGAATGGATTTCTTTTGCCTTTAGCCCCTAGGCTTGTGGTCATTTGTTACAACAGCCTTCAGAAACTAATACACAGTATACTATCACAATAGAAGAACTGAACAAGAGGAATAAAGGTTTAAAAACCGAGTCCTTCTCCACCAGTCTCTGCAAGAGACCCACGCCCTAGCCTCGTGCAGCCTCGCCAGTGTGGAAACTGCAGTGAGAAAGTTTAGAGCCTTCAAAGGGTTTAATGCATAGACGTGTGTGACACAAAGAAGCTGCAGAAAGTACTCTTCACTCACACTCCCTGGGCACACCTTGTTCTGTTACGCCTCTGTGTCTTTGGAAATGCCTAGAACATCCTTTTCTACCTCAGAAACCCTACTAACCCTCCAGCATATGACAAACGTTATGACCTCTTTCATAAAGCGAACTTTACCACTGCCCAGCCACAGACACACACACACACACACACTCACACACACTCACATACACATAGTCACTCCCTCTTCGTCTGCTTCTACAGCATTTTTCACTTGCCTCTATGACAGCACAGATTATAAAACAAGCTTTGAGATTAGAGTTCCCAGAGCTCTCACCTCTACTAGACTGTGAGGTTTATATATACAGTGAGGCAACCTGTTTATTTCCAACTGCTCTACCTGTGATCTCCAATGCTCCAGTCTGGATGTCCTTAAAGCTTAGGAGCTGGGTTCTAAGTTCTAAGAAATGGGACCTGCTAAGCTCGACCCTTTGAAGTTCTGGAACTTACTTCTATTTCATTCTATTGGTCAAAGCAAGTCTGAATCCCATTCCCAATTCCAGTAGGGAAGTAGAACCCACCTCTTGATCTAAGGCATACAGGCACACCCAAAGGCAGGAGGACGTGTTGGTGACCGTATCTGGAGACTCTAGCTGAGATCTAAGCCTGTTCAGTCTCTCACTAGGATTATGGCCGTAGCCCTAGATATACAGCCTCTAGGACTCAACATTTTCTTCTATGAAACTGAAATCACAGTGTCTACTGGGTCAAACTGTTAAACAGTGAAAGGGGCGCTACAGTTAACGTAGTGTGGCTTTTTGCATGTAGCAACCCTGTAACAAAGGATAACTATTTTTCCTCTTCTGATAAAGTAGGATATAAGTCATCGCTGTGTGGACAAAAGGACAAAATGCAGAGAGAGAGATCTTCCTGGAAAAAATAAAGAAAAAAGATAATAAAGACACTAACTGCAGTCAAGTTTCCAAGGGCTAATCTTATTACTATGAGACAACAGTAGTTGAAATAACCAAAACTCTGCTGAGAAGCATTTGGGGGTGCTGAACAGCAAAGTACACTCCAGCTATATTCTAGGAAACCTCATAGTTAAGCTTCAGGAAATAACTGTAGCTTTGTAGGATTTATGAAAATCTATAGCTTTTAAAAATAATCTTTACTTCTGACTATTGAAGCAGTATATGCCATGGAGAACATTTTAGGGAATTTAGTAAAGCAGTAGGAAGACAATCACTATCTATAATGTAACCACAAAAGGAAGCTGCTAGAAATAACTGAATATACTTTTTTCCAGTTATTTTGTTATTGGAATATGCACACAGGACTGGTTTTATAAGCATAAAGCTTGTGTGGACACAGGGTTCCACACTCAGGGAGACCATATTTTTGGTTTCATTCTATGTTGTCACCATCTTGAAATTTTTCGCTTTTTTTAAATTGGAGGATAATCGATTTACAATATTGTGTTGGCATCTACCATACAGCAGCATGAACCAGCAGCAAGCACACATATGTCCCCTCCCTCCTCAACCTTCCCCAACTCCCCAGCCCAGCCCAGCCCTCTAGGTCATCGCAGGGCACTGAGCTGAGATCCCTGTGGTACACAGCAGCTTCCCACTAGCCATCATTTCACACATGGTAGTGTGTGTATATGTCAACACTACTCTCCCAAAGGTCACCCGTTTCCTTCTGGAGTCTTAGCCACTTTTAATAATATAATATATTTATAATATATAATTATATAAAATAATATAACATATAATATTTTATTATATATTATTGCAAGTATGTTCTCACATTATTAAACATGTTTTATAAACATTATTTTAATGATGACATATATTTCTTCCATGGACCTGTCATATTTTAGTTAATTATTTCATTCCTTTTATTAAGCTTGCAAGAAATTTACATTTCTGCTTAGATAAATTACTTTGCAGCATGTATCTTTGTGCATAAATATTTCTCTTCACCTTTTATTTATTTCTGTAAGACAGAGCTCTGGAAACGGAGTTATTAGGTCAAAGAATTTAGATATTTCTAGGTTTTGAAGTATACTTTCAGATTTATGTTTTCCTTAGCAGAGTTATCCAGATGAACAGTCCAAACAGCAATCAGCAGGAGTGAGTTAGGTACGTTTTATAAAAGACCATGAACAAAGAGAATTCGTTTACAAAGAGAAGATGCACACTGCTAATAGCAGGGCTTTCAATTCAGGTTCATATTAACCCTGCCGAGTCACACGGTTTACTAGCTTCATGGTTTCATAACAGCCTCTGTGGGTTTCAGTTCACTCATCTAAAACACTGAGGATGGTAATATCCACCCTGCAGAGGAGCTGTGAAGATGGACTGGCACCACTCAGCAAGCGTGAATTCAATGCCAGCTCTGCTACAGGAGTTCCATTAGGCCAATGGGGTGCACCAGTGAGCAGGGCAGACAAGACCTTGGAGTGCACAGTCAGACAGAAAAGTTAGCCACGAAGCGGGGAATGTAGTAAAGACATCATGACAATCAAGAGAGAAGAAGAAATGAAGTCTCTGTCAAAGTAGATGATTATGTCCAGAGAAGGCTTCTCTCTGGATTGGAGTAGCTCTGAGATGAGACTTGAAAAAATGAGACAGGAAGGTGATCCTGGGCAAAACTGCACAAGTGGGAAGGAATGTTGAAGATAAAGGAAAATCTATAGAGAAAAAGCCCAAAAATACTCTCAGGCTCAAATAAGCAGAAACTCCCAGATAGCCAGTGTGACCAGAAGTCCCAGGTCACCAAGACAGTCTCTGTTCCTACTGACTGCTTTGATGTCCTGATTAACAGGGTCCCTTCATCTCAAAAAAGTCCTGGCTTACAAGAAAGTACCATCATGCTATAGGAAAAAGCCAAGAAGAGGGACAGTGGTAAGGAATTAGGTAAGCTTTGGAGGATTTTAGGTATCCTAGTAAGAGGTTTTATGTTTATCTTAAGGACTTAAGAGTCATTAAGGGATTTTCATCAGGATGGTTACATAATCTGATTTGCCTTTTCCCACAGATACAGCTGCAGCAGTCAGAGGGTTTTTGTTGAGTGAAGATTAGCATTCACAAAGAACTTGGAAAACTCAGCCATGTCTGACAGAGAGCTACTACCCAGATTTGTCAAGAAAATACTGGAGTGGGCTGCCATTTCCTTCTCCAGGGGATCTTCCCAACACAGGGATCGAACCCGGGTCTCCTGCATTGCAGACAGACACTTTACCATCTGAGCCACTAGGGAAGACTCAAGAAATGTTTAGAAATCAGCAATGGAAAAAGTAGGGAATTCAATAGATGGAAGACTTGCACAGGCACTTCCTGGAACAGAAAATGCAAACAGTTGAGAGATGTATAGAGAGATGCTCGCCCTCAACATTAGCCCTCAGAAGGATGCAGATTAAAACAAGGGGTGACCAGCTCACACTCTTCACTCAAAGACAGGACGCCCAAGGATACCAGTTGCTGGGGAAGTCTTCATTCACACATTCAAGAGATATTTGCTGAGAGAATCTGTCAAACGCCGAGCACTGCAACCAGGAGTGGGAATACAGTAATGAAAAAATAGGGACTTCCCTGGCGATCCAGCGGTTAAGAGTGCACCTTGCAATGCAGGGGACGTGGATTTGGTCCGGGTTAGGGAGCTAGGATCCCACAGGTGATGGAGCAACTAAAGCCAGGTGCTTTGGAGCCTGCATGCCACAACCCGAAAGCCCATGCACTCTGCAGCCCACACACCATAACTACTGAGTCCACACGCCGCACCCAGGGAGTCCCTAAGCCACGATGAAGCTCCTGCATGATACAATGAAACCCAAGGCAGCCAAATAAATACATTTTAAAAAAGAGCTTCTGGAGGAGTCAGGTACGTAGGTGATTGGAGTCAGAGAGGGGAGCTCGAGTTTCTAAGGTGGAGTGACAACATGGGTACAGCCATTGGCAGTGGGCTAAGGACGGTCATTGTGATGAGGAGGTCATCCGGATTAATGACCAGCCTGGACTGGCTGGCCACTTGCAGCTGGCAATGAACTTGGTCACCATCACCAGGTGGGTTTATTCCCAATATTGCCAATATTAACACTGTAAAGAGCATATGTTATTATTATTATCACGGCAGCCTGAAGATTTAGAAGAAATATACAGAAGTATGTTGAAAGGTCTCAGGATCTTAGGAAGCCACTAAAAATTTTCTTACAAAAGTGTCACCATCAGAGTGCTGCCTTCAAATGATGGCTGATGTTCAATCGGTGGTGTTTGAAAGAATAGAGAGAATAGGAGAAGGAAATGGCAACCCACTCCAATGTTCTTGCCTGGAGAATCCCAGGGACAGTGGAGCCTGGTGGGCTGCCGTCTATGGGGTCGCACAGAGTCGGACACAACTGAAGTGACTTAGCAGCAGCAGCAGCAGGAATACCAGAAAAGCTGATTAAATATGTTTTTATGAAACAGACTCACAAATATAGAAAACAGACCAGGGGTAGCCAAGGGGGAGGGGCTGAGGGAAGAATGGACTGAGGGTGACTGACAGATTTCAGCTTTCACACAGAAAACGGACACGCAAGAAGGTCCTACTGTGCGACTCACTACAGGGAATTACATTCAGTGTCCCATGAGAAACCATAATGGGAAAGAATGTTTAAAAAAGAAAGAAGACCAGGGGTAGCCAAGGGGGAGGGGCTGAGGGAAGAATGGACTGAGGGTGACTGACAGATTTCAGCTTTCACACAGAAAACGGACACGCAAGAAGGTCCTACTGTGCGACTCACTACAGGGAATTACATTCAGTGTCCCATGAGAAACCATAATGGGAAAGAATGTTTAAAAAAGAAAGACTGTGTATATGTATAACTGAGTCACTGTGCTGTACAGCTGTAATTAATACATCATTGCACATCAGCTATACTTCAATTTAAATATTTTTAACGTGTTCTGTGTCTCTGATTTGTAAGGCCAGTGCTTCACTACACCTAACTATCTATTTGTTGCAAGTGCTTTGCGATCAGAAATTTCAGAAAAGAAAATATGCGGGGGGAGAAAAGAAACAACGGGGAGGCCAGCCTCATTTAGAGAGTGGAAACGAAGCAAAGAGGAAAATGAACACCGTCCTTGGGAGAAGTCCGCCCGACAGTCCGAACACAGCCACAGCGTGCATCCACAGAGAGGTCTGGACAGCTAACACTGGCTGAAGGGGCCAGCTGTCATTCTTTCCCACTCTAACCACTCTACTTTATTTCAAACAAAGCAATCTAGTCTGATAGAGTTGAAGACAGCTAAGAAGCTCTTTATTCAAAATGACTTCCTGTCATAACCTAAGACACGTAACACATAACACTGTATAGCATGTAACACACCATAACACCATCTGGGACCCATTGCCAGAAATTTCCTTGAATGCTTAAACTTAAAAACTTATTCTATATTAATTTGGCTCTGCCGATGAGTCTCAGCTGTGGCACACGAGATCCTTGATCATCATCGCGATCTGTTCTTTGCAGCGTGCAATCTCTCTCCTGGCATCGGGATCTCTTCCAGTGAGTCAGCTCTCTGCCCCCCACTGGGCCCCTTACCCTGGGAGGATGGAGTCTCAGCCACTGGACCACCAAGGCGGTCCCTTAAGTGCTTAGCCTTTGAATAGAGAAATTCAGAACGCCCAGTTTCCTCCGGGAACTGTATCTTATGTGACCGTCTATGAGAAGCATAAACAGCTGCTCACGCTTCATCTGAGCCTCAGGGTGGCTTGTTCATTCCGGAGTCAGTGGTTCCCACAGCCTGGCCTCGAAGGAAGCTGGAGACTTGGAACCCGTGCCCTTGAATTGCATTCTCTGAATCCATCTCAGCAGAGAGTTTAACGCAAGCCAAAGGAATTGCAGAAGCTGGAAAGTGGGGTGTGCCTACTACGTGACTCATCCTTCACCCGGGAAGCTGTGAGTGCTTGGAAGGGAGCCCTGCCTGAGATCATGAAGGTTTGGGAATATATTTACACATTGAGGCCAAGTGTTTCTCTTCTTGTTTTCTTGTCTACTGGCTAAACAGGAAGTTTTCCGCTGGATGCTCTGACT
>SJYC01078667.1:0-43306 GCA_006408675.1 Madoqua kirkii
TTCCAGTGAATACTCAGATTAATTTCCTTAGGATTGACAGATTTGATCTTGCAGTCCAAGGGACTCTCAAGAGTCTTCTCCACCACAGTTTGAAAGCATCCATTCTTCGGCGCTCAGCTTTCTTCATAGTCCGACTCTGGCGTCCATACATGACCACAGGAAAAGCCGTACCTTTGACTGTGTGGATGGCATAGTCCTGTCTCTGCTTCTTAATACTCTCTAGTCTGTCACAGCTCTCCTTCCAAGAAGCGTGTTTCTTTTAATTTCATGGTGCAGTCACTGTCCCCAGTGGTTTTGGAGCCCCCAAAATAAAATCTGTCATTTCTTCTACTTTTTCCCTGTCTTTGGGCCGTGAAATGATGGGACCAGATGCCATGATCTTAGTTTTTTGAATGACAAGTTTCAAGCCAGCTTTTCACTCTCCTCTTTCACCTTCATCAGGAGGTTCTTTAGCTTCCCCTCACTTCCTGCCATTAGACTGGTACCATCTGCATATCTGAGGCTGTCATTTCTCCTGGCAATCTTGATTCTACATGGTCATCCATCCAGCCCGGCGTTTCTCATGATGTACTCTGCATATAAGTTAAATAAGCAGGGTGACAATCTGCAGCCTTGATGGACTCCTTTCCCAATTTGCAATCAGTTGTTTCATGTCCGGTTCTAACTATTGCTTCTTGACCTCCATACAGACTATTGTTTGGTTTATTAAGTTTCACGACTCACAAGAAGTGAAATCGGGAGAGATCTTTTTAGAACCAGCTTTTTTGAAGTATTATTCACATACCATGGCGTTCACTCTTGCCGCGTGGAATGCACATGCCTTTGGCATGTTCACAGAGGTGTGCCCTGGCCACCACCACCTATTGGGTCGGCCAAAAACATTCGTTTGGATTTTCCAAACACCTGTGGAAAAACCTGAACGAAAAAACAGCCCCGCCCGCACAAATCTCGTTTTCTGTGAATGTGCGTCTTCTGGACACTTCCGGTAAATGGACTTGCCCTTCATGCGGTGTGCTGTGCCTGGTTACTTTCACTTGCCGGGTCACTTTCCCATTAGTAAGACTGTATCCTTCTTCATCAAATACCCACCCCACACCGTCAGTGCAATCAAGACCTTATCTCAGGTCCTTATTCTTCTTTGACCATGAAGAACTTTGGAAAAAAACGTTGTCCAGCCATAGAATGTGTGTTTCAAAGCTTAACTGAGGCTCCAGAAACATGAGCAGTACCTTTATCACCGAATCATTTGATATGATTCGGGAACACTGAAACCAGTCACTGGAAAACAATCAGAGCTCAAATCTGTGCTCAAACGTTCGGATGAGGTGATACACTGAAAGGTTCTGCCTTAACCAGCACTTCAGTTGAGAGAGGGGCGGATGAGGCTGCAGAAATCCTGGTACAGAAGGTGCGTCAGAAAGATGAAGCTGAATCTGAATACGTCGTCTGATTTCCTTTAGGCCCAAGTGACTCATAACCTATTTCTCTTTCGTCACATGCTCAGCTCCACACCAAGGACTTCACTTCTAATCCTTCCTCTGGAGAAGAGCATCTCATTTCAGCAAGTCGCTTTGTAGTTGGCTGCATCCAAAACAGCCACCTGTGGTTCCTGGTGTTCCTTGTGTAAATTCCATCCCCTCTTTGTAGGGGGACTGGTCTTACTGTCTCGATTCTAAGTAGCGAAAGTGATGGAGTTTTACTTCGGAAATTAAGTTATAAAAAGTCATGACTTCGATGTTGCCGGCACCGGGAGGCTCTCTATCATCTGCTCATCTTGACAGCACCAGCTCACGATGGCTAAGTCTGATGGGAAGACTAAGGGATATGGAACTGGGGCTCTGAGTCTACAGCCTACTGGGAACTTAATTCTTTCCCACAGCATCGTGTTGAGCTTGGCTCAGACTCGCCCCTAGTGAGCCTCCAGACACCCGTAGCCCAGACTGACAGCTTGGCTGAAGCCTTGTGAGAATCCGTGAGCTGGAGGACCAGCTCAGCCATCTCCACGTTCCACACTGACTGAGATAGTCAACGTTCTTTTTTTAAGTAACTGCATTTGGGGGTGATTTGTTACCCAGCAAAGGATAGTTAAGCAAGCGTGCATGCTCAGTCGTGTCCAGCTCTTCTCAGCCCCGTGGACCGCAGCCCGCTGGGCTCCCCTGTCCATGATGAGCTTCTGCAGGCGGGAACACTGGAGTGGGCTGCCGTTTCCTTCTCCAGGGGACCTTCCCGGCCCAGGGACCAACCCTCATCTCTGTCTCCTGCATGGGCAGGGCGATTCTTTCCCACTAGCGCCACCTGGGAAGCGCAGCGTGACCTGGGGCCCTCTGGTTTGTATTTTGTGCTATAGTTTCCTAACAAACTGAAAGCGATGTGGAAGAAATACTTCCTCCATCCTGGGTTTTCACATCCATTCCTGCAGCTATCTTTCCCTCATTTAATTACTGGAGCAAGTTAACTCCCAATCACCCTGCTGCAGTCTCATATTTGGAGCATTATCTGGGAGTTTATCATCTTACCACTGAACCGTAACCTTTTATTCACCAATTCCTTTAACTTCTTACTGTTAACCCAAGCCAGGGTTTTTCAAACACCACATCACAGCCCTCTTCAATGGAGGAAGCTTCTTCTGACCTTCCCCACCCCACCCCAGCTTCCTGCTCTGTCGCTGCCATTTACTGGTGACAGGAAACTGTAAGTTTATGCCACCTCTGCAAGCCTCCGTCTCTTCACTTCTTAAGTAGGATAACACCTGCTTCATAAGATGGTTGGGAACTGGTTGGGACGATACAGGCCAAGGTGCCTGACGGGGTTCATCCCTCACCGTGTACTCAAATGATCCTGGCCTCCGTTCCCTGATGCCCCGTCCTCGTTCTCCCGTCAGTAGGTGCTTACTGCATATTTCAATGGTCCCTTTCCAGAAACGTCCTGGCAATACAAAGACGGATGAGTCTCCCAGGCACTCACAATCTGCCAGAGGAGATAGTATTTATCACACGCTGATTGCAATTGTTATTTGGTCTGTGATAAATGCATACAGTCTGGGAACACAGAAAACGGGTGCTTCATTATCCCGGTACGTCATCTTCATGAATTACATCAGCCTCTTGCTTTCCTTTGTGCTGGAGTCTACAGAATCCTAACTCGCCCTCGAGCCTCCCCCTCCAGCTTCGGCCCGTTTTCTTTCCACGCCCATCTCTGTCCATCACGCCCTACTTCAGTAGGCTGACATATTCACACTACCTTCAGCATTTAGACTCACAGCTCCTAGACAGTTTCCAAATTTAAGGACAAGCCCACCTTGGCTCTCCGCCGATACAACTTATCTTCACTCCTTTCCCTGAGACCTCATCCTCACACAAAAGCACCTCTCCTTCTTCACGTGCGGTTTCCTGCCTCCGATGCTCTTCCTTCCGCACTGCTTGGCTAACTCCCACTCCTGCTGCCCAGCCTTGCCCTCCACCCTACAACCAGCTAACGGCTTCCTGCAGCCTCTTAATGCCTCGGGTGCATGGAGCCCCTCGCTGTTCCCAATGCAGCGGCAGCATCGCTCTCCCAGCACCGTGCCCCACTGTTTGCTCCGTGAGGGGCGCCCGCTCCTCCCTGCCGGCATCAAGCTAACAAACAGAATCACTTTCATACTTGATAATAATGTTTTTAATCGGAGTGTTACTGCTTTATAAGGTTGTGTTGGTTTCTGCGGTGCGACACACGACTCAGCTACATGTGTGCATACAAGCCCTCCAGCTGGGCCTCCCTCCCACCCCCACATGCACCCCAGGCCATCACAGGGCGAGGAGCAGAGCTCCCAGTGCCACAGAGCAGCTTCCCGCTAGCTCTCTACTTACACTCGCCCGCCAGTGCGGGAGACGCAAGTTCAACCCCTGGATTGGGAGAGCCCTGGAGGGGGAGATGGCGGCCCACTCCAGGATTCTTGCCTGGAAAACGCCAGGGACAGAGGAGCCTGGTGGGCTACAGTCCATGGGTTGCAAAGAGTCGGACACGCCTGGGTGGCTGAGCAGCCACGAGCGCACGTTGTCTGGACGTCAGCGCTGCCTCAGTCCATCCCGCCCCCTGCCTGCCCCATAGAATATCAATCCCCTGCGAGGTCCGTTACCAAGGCCAGGGGCACGCTGCTTCTTCTAAACGCGTGTGCTCCTTCCTTCCTTTAGCTCCCAAGAAGGCTATTCCTCCTGAAATACTCAAACTGCACTCCTGAGTCTCAGTGGTCACGCTGTAGTTGCCTGTGTGTGGTCCTAGGTATATCTCCTAACACTTGAAAGTGCAAATGGTGCCGGTGGAATTTCCCTGGTGGTCCAGCGGCTAAGCCCCTGTGCTCCCAATGCAGGGGGCCCGGGTTCGATCCCTCCTCAGGGGACTAGATCCCACACGGCACAATTACAGATTTTGCCTGCCACAGCATCTTCAACCCTGCATGCCCCAGCTGAAGCCCAGCACAGCCTAAATAAGTAAACAATTTAAAAAAATGCTGGGTGTGTCAGCATGAGAATGCCCGTTACAGATCTGCAACCACAGGGAAGATCACTGAACAAGGGCCCTGCTTGCTGAGCTCAGGAATCCGGCATCCTGTGTCAGCTGAGGCTCTGCCGCCCAGGGCCGCGGCCCCTGACCGGCGGCTGAAAGCGAGGGGCACTCAGGCGAAGCCCTTCTTTGGAGACAGGAGGGCCTCCGATGGCCAGCTTTGGCCTGAGCACTCCCCAGCTCCCCTGAACCTCCCTTGGACTGCAGGGCATTCTAGGATTTCTGCTGTCCAGTCGGGGTCAGACTGGCTCAGTGGGCAGGTGAAAGGTCCTTCCTCCCAACCCCTCCCTATTTTCCGCGGCCTTGTATACCCCCACGAGGATCTCCCAACCTGGGGACTGAGCCCACAGCTCTTGCATCTCCCGCAGTGGCAGACAGATTCTTTACCACCGAGCCACCAGTTATTAACCTGAGCCAAAGCTACTCCTGTTAGAACAAAGGTCCCAGCATCTCTGAGACCAATAAAGTTTATGACCCCTCTGTCAGCCTGTAAGCCTGTTTCCACTGGGAATTAATTAGGATCAGCACTTTACCAGTCAACATGTCCAAAAACCAAAAAAAAGAAGGAAAGAAAGAAAAAATCAACAGTATGCTCCTTTTTTTCTTGCACAATAAGTCCATCACAATCACAGATGTATGTGCACTATAGCTGGTATCTCTGAGGACAGTTGGAAATATTAACAAAAAGCATATTCTTGATGACTTTTTCCACTTCGTGTAGCTACATTATAGTCAATAAATGGAACTGATTAAACGTACCTCTTAAATGTGATGTGATATTTATCTATAAAGCATTTTCCATAAGCATTCACAGAGCAGAACCCTGTTCGAGATCATTATCTCCTGTGCCTGAACGAAGCAACCCTGTAGAAGACGGTGCTGCCAGCCGATGTGACCAGGATCGATAAAATTCTACTTTTGTTAAACCTGCCTCCTTGACGTTTTGTTCTCTTCCACTCTCAGGACCTTGAAGGCTCGATGGACATTCCTGTGTTCTCAGCTACAGTTCCGGTCTTTCCGCCAGAGCAGTTTTATTTCCTGACTACGGCTTAAGAAAGCCAGCGCCGCTGGAGAAATGATTGCGAACGCACAGGTTAGGTGGCTGGTGGAAAATAGGCGTGAATGGAAAAGGGACTGAAACCAAGTTCTCTTCCGACTGCTAACTCAGAACTTCTGGCTTTCCTGTGGCGCTCCAGGTCCGTGTTGATGGCACAACCAAAACAAACGAAACAGGATATCAGAACTGCAAACGACCAGGCAAATCCAAATGCTCTGTTTCTTTACAAGTCAGAAGCCACGGGTCACGTTCAAGAGCGAGTAATGGTGTGGCGTGAGAGCAATGCAGGGGAACGTCTAGATTTCTCTTTTGTTTCAAATCGGGCGCCTCTCAGCCCAGACCCCCTCGCAGGGTTTCGCGGCTGTGTCCCTTGCACACCGGGCATGTTCCGACATGTACAATTACAAGTGTGTCTGGCGCAGTCCGTGGCAGCCGGCGCCACCTAGCTGCCGGCTTCAGCATTTCCTCGGCGCGACAGATTTCCAGACCTTTCAATGAGCCTTCCTGAATATACGTTTCCCAGATTTTGAATGATGGAAGTCAAGACGGAAACTGGAGCAGCCAAATTGCTCTAAATAATTATCAGGTGGAAAAACACATCTCTAAGGCTGTGGAACGTTAAGTGGGATTTGCACCGCTTCTCGAAGCATTGACTGGTCAGAGCCTGTCTTTCATTTGACAAAACTCTACGTGCCAAGCAGTTAGAGAATACGCACAGAGATCCTGCTTCTGAATTCCAGAGGCTGTGTCCTGAGCTAGGGAATATCTCAACGGAGAGCGTCTTTGCTGGGCTGGCATCCAGGGAAGGCTTCCTCGGATCTAGCGAGCAGCTGATGAAGGGTCAGCAGGGTTAGAAAGTCCAGGGTCGTGGCCCTGCCTCGAAGTGCACTCAGCCTTTCTGATGTCAGCTCTGCGTGGAGGCTACACGCCTCGCCTTTCTCGGCGTGGAGGTTACACTCTTCGCTTTTCTCGGCGTGGAGGTTACGCTCCTCCCTTCTAGAGAAGGCAGCAAGGCTTTCATCCAGATAACAATGACCTCCTGCCTTCACGAGAGCAGACCCCCGTAACACAAGAAGCAGAGGACGCAGAACTCGGGGCCAGGCGGTGTCTGCGCTGTTGAGACCAGTCGTCTGGCGTCCTGAGCTGACAAGCCTTAGAGACGGGGACGCTTGGAATCATGTGTCGGTGAAATCAACACAGAGAGAAATGGAGCCCGCGGGCAAACAGCCCACCTGAATATCCTGGGAGGCACGTCTTTCTGTTTTCCTCTGGAAGACAGGAGAGTATGATTACCAACCCCGAGCTCAGTGAGGGAATTCTCCAGCGGGTACTGATGATGGTGGCGCCGATACTGAGGATGGTGATGATAACGAAAATTACGAAGATGGTCACGGACGACAGTCCTGAAGAAACTGGGAAGCATTCAGCGCTCCCAGTCACACTGGGATAAAGCAGACTCCCTGCTGCCTGTACGCGGTCGCGGCAGGGGAGTCGCTAAGTGCTGTCCAGCTATTTTCACCGGCCGGGCCCCTCTGTCTGAGATTTCCTAGACAAGAATACTGACGTGGGTTGCTATTTCCTTCTCCAGCTGCCTCCATAGATGTAGACTTTTTAAAGCAAACACCTAGAATTGCTACAGCTCCCAAAGATGGGCTTCCCTTCAGCTGGTAAAGAGTCCGCCTGCAATGGCGGGAGACCTGGGTTCGATCCCTGGGTTGGGAAGATCCCCTGGAGAAGGGAAAGGCTACCCACTCCAGTAGTCTGGCCTGGAGAATTCCACGGACTGTGTAGTCCATGGGATCGCAAAGAGTCAGACACGACTGAGCAACTTTCACTTACCCAGTGAGAGCAACTGAAGGAAACTGACAGAGCTCCTCCAAGCCTTAAGACTCTCTTGCTCCCAAAGAGAAGGCAGCTCAGGCCCACCTGAAGCTTGGCATGTCACCATGGCCGGTGAAACCCCTATCATGTACCTCTCACTCTTCAAGTGCGAGTGAGACTGGATTAAGAATAGAAACTATTCTGAATTCTGTTCTTGGATTAAGAATAGAAACTCAAGTCTCAAAGAAAAGAAGACAAGTCAAGCAGCAGCAATTTCCAGCTCCAGGCAGCCCTTCCTTTCTGACAAAAGCAGCAAGGCGAAAAGCCCAAGACAAACCCCATCGAATCTCCATGCATGTTTCTCTGCGTTCGGTTTGTAGTCTTTGGAACTTACAGAATAACCCACACAAAGATCCCAGATGTTGGTGTCTTTTTTGGTTCTCCTCGCATGAGGCAGGGCAGTGGGTTTCACACCAGCATTTGCCAACAGTAAAATCTAATGAAAACCACGTACGTGTAATGCTGTAGACAGCCTTCCAACTGCCATTTAATATGACCCCGTTATATCGTGTTAAGATTTCAATTTGGCACAGCTCGCCATCGGAGCAATTATGCTCTGATGACCCTGCCTAGAAGAAACTGCTAATGTTCTTTACCTGAAGTCGCATTTCAAATTAAACTCTGTAGAAATTTTAAACTTTGAAGCTGATGAATGATGACCCAAGAGGGTTTGTATTTTAATCTGTCCTTACATATAATGAGAGATTAGCCAAGAGAGATTTTGGTTTCCTGTCTAAAGGTGAATGACGACCATTCTCCCAAAATTTGTTTTCACCCAGAACCTGTGAAGGTGACCACATTTGGACAAAGGGGTCTTTGCAGATGTTTAAGCTAAGAAGTTGAGATGAGGCCACTCTGGATGAGAGCAGGCCCTAAAGTCGGTCATACTGTCTCTCTCAGAAGAGAAAGGATGCAGAGACTAGACCACGGAGACAGACACTGGAGCCGGTGGCCAGACGCCAGGAGAGCCGGAGCCCCCGACGCTGGGCCAGGCAGGGAGATTCTCTGCTGGAGACTTCAGAGAGCATGAGGCCCTGCCAACGCCTGGATTTCAGGTTTCTGGCCTCCGGAACTATGAGAGAATTGATTTCTTTTGCCTTTAGCCCCTAGACTTGTGGTCATTTGTTACAGCAGCCTTCAGAAACTAATATACAGTATACTATCACAATAGAAGAACTGAACAAGAGGAATGAAGGTTTACAAACCGAGTCCTTCTCCACCAGTCACTGCAGGAGACCCGCGCCCTAGCCTCGTGCAGCCTCGCCAGTGTGGAAACTGCAGTGAGAAAGTTTAGAGCCTTCAGAGGGTTTAATGCGTAGACGTGTGTGACACAAAGAAGCCGCAGGAAGTACTCTTCACTCACGCTCCCTGGGCACACCCTGCTCTGTTATGCCTCTGTGTCTTTGGAAATGCCTAGAACATCCTTTTCTACCTCGGAAACCCTACTAACCCTCCAGCATATGACAAATGTTGTGACCTCTTTCATAAAGCGAACTTCACCACTGCCCAGCCACAGACACACACACACTCACACTCACACACGCACACTCACCCACACACAGTCACTCCCTCTTCATCTGCTTCTATAGCATTTTTCACTTGCCTCTATGACAGCACAGATTATAAAACAAGCTTTGAGATTAGAGTTTCCAGAGCTCTCATCCCTACTGGACTGTGAGGTTTATATACACGGTGAGGCGACCTGTTTATTTCCAACTGCTCTACCCGTGGTCTCCAATGCTCCAGTCCGGATGTCCTTAAAGCTTAGGGGCTGGGTTCCAAGTTCTAAGAAATGGGGGCTGCTAAGCTTGACCCTTTGAAGTTCTGGAACTTACTTCTATTTCATTCTATTGGTCAAAGCAAGTCCAAACCCCATTCCCAATTCCAGTAGGGAAGTAGAACCCACCTCTTGATCTAAGGCATACAGGCACACCCAGAGGCGGGAGGAGGTGTTGGTGACCATATCTGGAGACTCCAGCTGAGGTCTAGGCCTGTTCAGTTTCCCGCTAGGATTATGGCCTTAGCCCTATATACACAGCCTCTAGGACTCAACATTCTCTTCTATGAAACTGAAATCGCAGCGTCTACTGGATCACACTGTTAAACAGTGAAGGGGCGCTACAGTTAACGTAGAGGGGCTTTTTGCAAGTAGCAACCCTGTAACAAAGGATAACTGTTTTTCCTCTTCTGATAAAGGAGGATATATGTCGTCGCTGTGTGGACAAAAGGACAAAATGCAGAGAGAGAGAGATCTTCCTGGAAAAATAAAGGAAAGGATAATAAAGACACCAACTTCAGTCAAGTTTCCAAGGGCTAATCTTATTACTATGAGGCAACAGTAGTTGAAATAACCAAAACTCTGCTGAGAAGTATTTGGGGGTGCTGAGCAGCAAAGCACCCTCCAGCTACATTCTAGGAAATCTCATAGTTAAGCTTCAGGATATAACCGTAGCTTTGTAGGATTTATGAAAATCTATAGCTTTTAAAAAATAATCTCTACTTCTGACTATTAAAGCAGTATATGCCGTGGAGAACATTTTAGGGATTTTAGTAAAGCAGTAGGAAGACAATAACTGTCCATAATGTAACCACAAAAGGAAGCTGCTAGAAATAACTGAATATACTTTTTTCCAGTTATTTTGTTATTGGAATATACACACAGGACTGGTTTTATAAGTGTAAAACTTGTGTGGACACAGGGTTCCACACTCAGGGAGACCACATGTTTGGTTTCATTCTATGTTGTCACCATCTTGAAATTCTTCGCTTTTTTTAAATTGAAGGATAATCGCTTTACCATATTGTGTTGGCATCTACCATACCGCAGCATGAACCAGCCGCAAGCACACATATGTCCCCTCCCTCCTCAACCTTCCCCCACTCCCCAGCCCAGCCCAGCCCTCTAGGTCATCGCAGGGCACTGAGCTCAGATCCCTGTGATACGCAGCAGCTTCCCACTAGCCATCATTCCACACATGGTAGTGCGTGTGTATGTCAACACCACTCTCCCAAAGGCCACCCCTTTCCTTCTGGAGTCTTAGCCACTTTTTATAATATAATATAAGATATTTATAATATATAATATAATTATATAAATAATATAATATATTTGTAATATTGTTGTATATTATTGCAAGTATGTTCTCACATTATTAAACATGTTTTGTAAACATTATTTTGATGATGACATATATTTCTTCCATGGACCTCTCGTGTTTTAATTATTTCATCCCTTTCGTTAAGCTTGCAGGAGATTTACATTTCTGCTTAGATAAATTACTTTGCAGCATGTATCTTTGTGCATAAATTTTTCTCTTCATCTTTTATTTATTCCTGTAAGACAGAGCTCTGGAAACGGAGTTATTAGATCAAAGAGTTTAGATATTTCTAGGTTTTGAAGTATACTTTCAGATTTATGTTTTCCGTAGCAGAGTTCTCCAGATGAATAGTCCAAACAGCAATCAGCAGGAGTGAGTTAGGTACGTTTTATAAAAGACCAAGAACAAAGAGAATTCGTTTACAGAGGGAAGATGCACATGGCTAATAGCAGGGCTCTCAGTTCAGGTTCCTATTAACCCTGCCGAGCCACACGTTTTACTAGCTGCATGGTTTCATACGCCTCTGTGGGTTTCAGTTCACTCATCTAAAACATTGAGGATGGTAATATCCACCCTGCAGAGGAGCTGTGAAGATGGACTGGCACCACTCAGCAAGCGTGAATCCAACGCCAGCTCTGCTACAGGAGTTCCATTAGGCCCGTGGGGTGCACCAGTGAGCAAGGCAGACAAGTCCCTGGAGTGCACGGTCAGACAGAGAAGCGAGCCACAAAGCGGGGAATGTAGTAAACGTGTCGTGCCAATCGAGAGAGAAGAAGAAATGAAGTCTCTGTCAAAGTAGATGACTGTGTCCAGAGAAGGCTTCTCTCCGGATTGGAGTAGCTCTGAGATGAGACCTGAAAAAATGAGACGGGAAGGTGATCCTGGGCAAAACTGACAAGTGGGAAGGAATGTTGAAGATAAAGGAAAAATCTATAGAGAAAAAGCCCAGAAATACTCTCAGGCTCAAAGAGGCAGAAACTCCCAGATAGCCAGGGTGACCAGGAGTCCCAGGTCACCGAGACAGTCCCTGTTCCTACCGACCGCTTTGATGTCCTGATTAACAAGGTCCCTTCATCTCAGAAAAGTCCTGGCTTACAAGACAGTACCATCATGCTATAGGAAAAAGCCAAGAACAAGAGGGACAGTGGTAAGGAATTAGGTAAGCTTTGGAGGATTTTAGGTATCCTGGTAAGAGGTTTTATGTTTATCTTAAGGTCTTAAGAGTCATTAAGGGATTTTCATCAGGATGGTTACATAATCTGATTTGCCTTTTCCCACAGATAGAGCTGCAGCAGTCAGAGGGGTTTTGTTGAGTGAAGATTAGCATTCACAAAGAACTTGGAGAACTCAGCCATGTCTAAAACTGACAGAGACTTACTACCCAGATTTGTCAAGAAAATACTGGAGCGGGTTACCATTTCCTTCTCCAGGGGATCTTCCCAACCCAGGGATCAAACCCGGGTCTCCTGCATTGCAGGCAGACGCTTTACCGTCTGAGCCACTAGGGAAGGCCCAAGACATTTTTAGAAGTCAGCCATGGAAAAAGTGGGGAATTCAATAGATGGAAGACCTGCACAGGCACTTCCTGGAGCAGAAAATGCAAACAGGCGAGAGATGTATAGAGAGATGCTCGCCCTCAGCATTAGCCCCAGAAGGATGCAGATTAAAACAAGGGGTGACCAGCTCACACCCTTCACTCAAAGACAGGACGTCCAAGGGTGCCAGTTGCTGGGGAAGTCTTCACTCACACACTCAAGAGAGATTTGCTGAGAGAATCTGTCATTCGCCAAGCGCTGCAACCAGGAGTGGGAATACGGTGATGAAAAATAGGGCCTCCCTTGGCGATGCAGCGGTTAAGAGTGCGTCTTGCCATGCAGGGGACGTGGGTCTGGTCCGGGTTAGGGAGCTGGGATCCCACAGGCGATGGAGCAACCAAGGCCAGGCGCCTTGGAGCCCGCATGCCACAACCCCAAAGCCCAGGCACTCTGCAGCCCACACACCGCGACTACTGAGTCCACCCGCCACACCCAGGGAGTCCCTGAGCCACGGTGAGGCTCCTGCATGACACAAGGAAACCCAGGCAGCGAAATAAACACAACATTGAAAGAAAGAGCTCCTGGAGGCGTCAGGTAGGTAGGTGATCGGAGTCAGAGGGGGAGCTTGGGTTTCTAAGGTGGAGTGACAACACGGGCACAGCCACTGGCAGCGGGGTAAGGATGGTCATGGTGATGAGGAGGGCATCCAGATTAGCGACCC
This sequence comes from Madoqua kirkii, assembly GCA_006408675.1. Taxonomy (NCBI): domain Eukaryota; kingdom Metazoa; phylum Chordata; class Mammalia; order Artiodactyla; family Bovidae; genus Madoqua; species Madoqua kirkii. The sequence goes on from SJYC01078667.1 coordinate 12,832, forward strand.
GCCTGGACTGGCTGGCCACTCGGCTGGCACTGAACGTGGTCACCGTCACCAGGCGGGTTTATTCCCAGTATTGCCAATATCAACATTGTAAAGAGCATATGTTATTATTATTATCATCACGGCAGCCTGAAGATTTAGAAGAAATATATAAAAGTACGTTGAAGGGTCTCAGGATCTTAGGAAGCCACCAAAAATTTTCTTACAAAAGTGTCACCACAGAGCGCTGCCTTCAAATGATGGCTGATGTTCAGTCGCTGGTGTTTGAAAGAATAGAGAGAACAGGAGAAGGCAATGGCCGCCCACTCCAGTGTTCCTGCCTGGAGAATCCCAGGGACCTCGGAGCCTGGTGGGCTGCCGTCTATGGGGTCGCACAGAGTCAGACACGACTGAAGTGACTTAGCAATAGCAGCAAGAATACCAGAAAAGCCACTGATTAAATATGTTCTTACGAAACAGACTCACAAATATAGAAGACAGACCAGGGGTAGCCAAGGGGGAGGGGCCGGGGGAGGAATGGGCTGAGGGTGGCTGACAGATTTCAGCTTTCACACAGAGAACGGCCACGCGAGGAAGTCCTACTGTGCAACTCACGCCAGGGAACTGCAGTCAGTGTCCCATGAGAAACCATAACGGGAAGGAATGTTTACAAAAAGAAAGGCTGTGTGCATGTAAACTGAGTCACCGTGCTGTACAGCTGTAATTTATACATCACTGCACATCAGCTGTACTTCAGTTTCAATATTTTTAACGCGCTCTGTCTCTGCTGATTTGTAAGGCCAATGCTTCACTACACGTAACTATCTATTTGTTGCAAGTGCTTTGCAATCAGAAATTTCAGAAAAGAAAATATGGAGGGGGGGGGGACCACGAGGAGGCCAGCCTCATTTAGAGAGTGGAAAGAAGCAGAGAGGAAGATGAAGACCGTCCTCGGGAGAAGTCAGTCTTCACAGAGCCGCGGCGGGCATCCGCGGGGAGGCCAGGACAGCTGACCCCGCGCAGGGGCCGGCTGCCACTCTTTCCCGCTCTAAGCACTCTATTTCATACAAAGCAATCTAGTCTGATAGAGCTGAAGACAGCTAAGACGGTCTTTGTTCAAAATGACCTCCTGTCACAACATAAGACATGTAAGGCATAACACCACAGAGCATTAACACACCACACCACCATCTGGGACCCAGTGCCGGAAACTTCCTTGAATGCTTAAACTTAAAAACTTAGTCTATATTAATTTGGCTCTGCCGGGTCTCAGCTGTGGCACACGGGCTCCTTGACCGTCGTCGCGGCCTGCTCTTTTGCAGCGTGCGCTCTCTCTCCTGGCACCGGGGTCTCTTCCAGTGAGTCGGCTCTCTGCCTCACACCGGGCCCCTTACCCTGGGAGGATGGAGTCTCAGCCACTGGACCACCAGGACGGTCCCTTAAGTGCTTAGCCTCTGAATAGAGAAATTCAGAACGCCCAGTTTCCTCCGGGAACTGTGTCTTGTGTGACCGTCTATGAGAAGCATAAACAGCCGCTCACGCTTCATCTGAGCCTCGGGGTGGCTTGCTCATTCCGGAGTCGGTGGTTCCCATGGCCTGGCCTCGGAGGAAGCCGGAGACTTGGAACCCGCTCCCCTGAATCGCACTCTCTGAATCCATCTCAGCAGAGGGTTTAACGCAAGCCGAAGGAATTGCATTCCAGGCGGAAAGTCCAGCCTCAGATGCCACACAGGCCAGAGGTGGGGAGCAGGGTGCTGGACGTACCCGCCAAAACAAGGAAGCCAGGAAGCTGGGTGTGCCTACGTGACTCACCCTTCACCCGGGAAGCTGTGAGTGCTTGCGAGGAAGCTTTGGGAATGTATTTACACAGCAGTCATCGAGGCCAAGTGTTTCTCTTCTTGTTTTCTGTCTACTGGCTAAACAGGAAGTTTTCCGCAGGATGCTCTGGCTTCCTCTGTTCAGAGTAATAACTTTAGCACTTTGCCTTCCTCTTCTCCCACGATACACTTAATGTTTCCGCTTTCAGGCCCCAGATTCGGTCACAGATTTCCTACAGGAAGCCGAGGCACCTTCACGCTTTGCAGGGATCTGTCGCACACCACCCGCATCAAAAAGTTACAAGGACGCTTTCATAGAAAGACTCAGCTTACTCAGAGGCCCTAGGGAAGGTCTGAGTTGGTGAATTAATGAAATTCTGCAAAATCCGACCAGCCGTCTGCGTCCCCCGCCCCCCACATGACATCCCCTGGAAGCCAGTTACTTAAAATACATGTCTAATCACAGGGAGAAGGGTGAGTGACTCACGGAGGCTAACTAAGAAAGGAAGTTCTTCCTCCAGGCCTTATCTTGGCACCTGCATGTCATTAGAAGGGCTAAGTGTTATTGTCATCTAAAAAGGATGGTGAAAATAAAATTCAGCCAACGGGAGCCAGGCGTATGGTACTACCGTCCAGAGCAACTACCAACAGCTGCCAGTCCTCTTTAAAACCAGTCTCTTATCTTCTTGTCGTCTTTAACCTTCTGCCTTTCGGGTTCAGTGCAGTGTGGTGATGAGTCCGGGACCCTGGGTTGATCCCAGCTCCAACATTTGTATTTGAATAATGGCAAGGAAACGTGTCTGCATCTTTGTTGTTGGTTTTGTTCAGCTGCTCAGCAGTGTCCAACTCTTTTACCCTCCCCTACCCCAGAATCCATTAAAACCAGTCTCTTATCTTCTTGTCGTCTTTAACCTTCTGCCTTTCGGGTTCAGTGCAGTGTGGTGATGAGTCCGGGACCCTGGGTTGATCCCAGCTCCAACATTTGTATTTGAATAATGGCAAGGAAACGTGTCTGCATCTTTGTTGTTGGTTTTGTTCAGCTGCTCAGCAGTGTCCAACTCTTTTACCCTCCCCTACCCCAGAATCCTGGAGAGGGGCTGCCATTCCCTTCTCCAGACGATCTTCCCAACCCAGGCATCGAACCTGCCTCTCCCACACTGGCAGGTGGATTCTTTACCACTGAGCCACCAGGGAAGCCCGTCCATTTCTTTCGTCTTCTCTTTTCTTCACCTTTAAAGTGGGAATAATCACTGCATTTGGTGAATCACCAAAGTATTCACTTTTGTAGGTTAAAGCTGATGTAAGGGATTTTTTTGTTTGTGTGACGAAGGAGTTAATACATGTATAGTGCCTGGCACACTGCTAATGCCTGTTTAAATTTGACAAAGAAATTACATTTGTATTATTATCATTTTGCAACATTCATTGTTTTAACCTATCATTATTAAGTATTTACAATATCTGTTGATTAGGTGCTAAGTCATATCTGACTCTTTTACAAACCCATGGCCTGCAGCCCACGAGGCTCCTCTGTCCATGGGATTTGCCTGGCAAAAATACTGGAGTGGGTTGCCATTTCCTTCTCCAGGGGCTCTTCCTGACCCAGGGATCATACCTGTGTCTCCTGCACTGACAGGTGGATTCTTTACCACTGAGCCACCAAGGAACCCCATGTTTATTACATAGAGACCACTTACTACCAGGCCAGAATATAAGATTCTAGTGCCAGTTCCCTGCTGCATCCAGCCGTGAAACAAACGTCTGGCAGGCAGTACATCACCAATAAATACCTGCAGAATGAACAGATAGAGTAATAACACAACGATGGCTATGACAAGATAGGAAGACCATCAGCCTAAACACCTTGAGCTCTTCTCTCCAGTTTATTCTCAGTGCAATGAGCTACTTGCTGAAACACCCTGCTGCATCCAGCCGTGAAACAAACGTCTGGCAGGCAGTACATCACCAATAAATACCTGCAGAATGAACAGATAGAGTAATAACACAACGATGGCTATGACAAGATAGGAAGACCATCAGCCTAAACACCTTGAGCTCTTCTCTCCAGTTTATTCTCAGTGCAATGAGCTACTTGCTGAAACAGCGACATTTCTAAATAGCCCAGGCAGGTGAGTGAACCTTCAAGATAGCAGGATAGACTGACATACTTTTGAAAGCCTTAATCCCTAGACAGCTCACATCTTCTCAGAAACCACTGGGGCAATCCGAGAGAGGCAGCAGCTGAAGCTAGGGAGCCGGCTCTGCCTTGAGGACAGAAACCAGGAGGAAAGTCCATCGTCGTGGTTCTTGTAAAATTAATGAGAGTCACTCCCATTTAACCTTGAATATTCATGAGCACGACTGAAGCTGAAGCTCCAATACTTTGGTGACCTGATGCAAAGAGCTGACTCATTGGAAATGGGAGCCAGGCGTATGGTACTACCATCCAGAGCGACTATCAACAGCTGCCAGTCCTCTTTTAAAAACAGTCTCTTATCTTCTTGTCGTATTTAACCTTCTGCCTTTCCGTTTCAGTGCAGTGTGGTGATGAGTGCAGGACCCTGGGTTTGATCCCAGCTCCAACATTTGTATTTGAATAATGGCAAGGAAATGTGTCCGTGTCTTTGTTGTTGGTTTTGTTCAGTTGCTCAGCAGTGTCCAACTCTTTTACCCTCCCCTACCCCAGAATACTGGAGAGGGGTTGCCATTCCCTTCTCCAGACGATCTTCCCAACCCAGGCATCGAACCTGCCTCTCCTGCACTGGCAGGCAGATTCTTTACCTCTGAGCCACCAGGGAAGCCCGTCCATTTCTTTTGTCTTTTCTTTTCTTCACCTTTAAAGTGGGAATAATCATTGCATTTGGTGAATCATCAAAGTATTCATTTTTGTAGGTGAAAGCTGATGTAACGGATTTTTTTGTTTGTTTGACGAAGGAGTTAATACATGTATAGTGCCTGGCACACTGCTAATGCCTGTTCAAATTCGACAAAGAAATTACATTTGTATTATTATCATTTCGCATCATTTATTGTTTTAACTTATCATTATTAAGTATTTACAATATGTGTTGATTAGTTGCTAAGTCATATCTGACTCTTTTACAAACTCATGGCCTGCAGCCCATGAGGCTCCTCTGTCCATGGGATTTCCCTGGCAAAAATACTGGAGTGGGTTGCCATTTCCTTCTCCAGGGGCTCTTCCTGACCCAGGGATCATACCTGTGTCTCCTGCATTGACAGGTGGATTCTATACCACTGAGCCACCAAGGAACCCCATGTTTATTACATAGAGACCACTTACTACCAGGCCAGAATATAAGATTCTAGTGCCAGTTTCCTGCTGCATCCAGTCGTGAAACAAATGTCTGGCAGGCAGTACATCACCAATAAATACCTGCAGAATGAACAGATAAAGTAATAACACAACGATGGCTGTGACAAGATAGGAAGACCATCAGTCTAAACACCTTGAGCTCTTCTCTTCAATTTATTTTCAGTGCAATGAGCTATTTGCTGAAATAGCGACATTTCTAAATAGCCCAGGCAGGTGGGTGAAATCTTCAAGATAGCAGGATAGACTGACATACTTCTGAAAGCCTTAATCCCTAGACAGCTCACATCTTCTGAGAAACCACTGGGGCAATCCAAGAGAAGCAACAGCTGAAGCTTGGGAGCCAGCTCTGCCTTGAGGACAGAAACCAGGAGGAAAGTCCATCATCATGGTTCTTGTAAAATTAATGAGAGTCACCCCCATTTAACCTTGAATATTCATGAGCATGACTGAAGCTGAAGCTCCAATACTTTGGTGACCTGATGCAAAGAGCTGACTCATTGGAAAAGCCCCTGATGCTGGGAAAGATTAAAGGCAAAAGAGAAGAGGGCTGCAGAGGATGAGATGGTTGGATGGCATCACCGACTCAAGGGACATGATTCTGAGCAAACTCCGGGAGATGGGGAAGGATGGGGCAGCCTGCCATGCTGCCATGTGAGGGTCACAAAGAACTGGATGCAACTCAGAGCCCGACTTACAGCCCCATTCAGAGGAAAGAAGGAGGCTTTTTACTTCGACTTTTACCTTCTCAGTATTTCCGTCCTCGTTTCTTTGCTTCTTTGGCCTCATTCTTAAAAAAAACATAAAGGGCATTGGCTGAATGCCATCAGAACTGTTCTGCTGCAGGAAAGTGACTGTCTGTGTACACGGTCACTGGTGTTTCGAATCTAGTGCTGATGTGTGACTGCTATTTTAATAGAAATCAGCACGGTGATCACAAACGTCCATCCACCAAGTGTAGGGCCTCTTTACAGAAGGGTATGGATGCAATACGGGGCTATCCTGGTGACTCAGATGATAAAGAATCTGCCTGCAGTGCAGGAGACCCAGGTTGGCTTCCTGGGTCGGGAAGATCCCCTGGAGGAGGAAATGGCCACCCACTCCAGGATTCTTGCCTGGAGAATCCCATGAAAAGACCTTGGTAGACTACAGTCCACGGGGTTGCAAAGAGGCGGACACGACTGAGTCACTAGGCATTCACGCATGGTATAATAGAATGCCTCCTGGAAAACAAGAGTAGTAAGGCTCAGCTAGTGCTGCCCCGCCACTAGGGGCTCCTTTCCTGGGTCTTTCACACTCACCAACTGCAACACTGGCAAAGCAGCCTCACCTCCCCAGGCAGAAGTTTCCCAGGTGCGTTAAGTGAGACCCTGGGTCGGGAAGATCCCCTGGAGGAGGAAATGACAACCCACTCCAGGATTCTTGCCTGGAGAACCCCATGAACAGAGCTTGGTAGACTACAGTCCACGGGGTTGCAAAGAGGCAGACACGACTGAGTCACTAGGCACACACGCATGGTGTAATAAAATGTCTCCTGGAAAACAAGAGTAGTACGGCTCAGCTAGTGCTGCCCCGCCGCCTGGGGCTCCTTTCCTGGGTCCTTCACACTCACCAGCTGCAACACTGGCAAAGCAGCCTCACCTCCCCGGGCAGAAGATTCCCAGGTGCATTAAGTAAGATGATACACGGGAACCCCTTTGCACAACACCTGATGTGGCGAACGCTTAATCAATGCCACCGTTTGCTGTTCCTGCACTATTTAACAAAGATAACATCTGCGTCAGGAGAAATGCTTTTGAAAAGAGGAGATCCTCACAACCCTTTCTTCTTTTGTGTTGTCCCAGTTTCCATCATTTCCTTGAACATCGTGTCAGTCTTGAAGCCCTGGCATTTTTTATTCAGCTGAAAACAAGCTCAAAGCCGCAGACCCAGCACAGCCGCTCATAATCCTGGGCTTAAAAATAGACGCGCAACAATGAAACTCTTTTATGACGGTCACCAGAAACCGTAGCGCTTCATCTCTTGACATCTTCCTGTTTCAATAAAGATTCTCACGAGAGTCTTGAAAGGATGCAGGCAGACCAGCTCCGGTGTGAGCGGAGCACGCGCCGAGGTTGCAAGGATGTTGTTTAGGTTTTAGATCCTGTTTTCTTCCTGGATGAAGGGCCGCGGCCTCCAGGTGCTTCTCCCACTGTTATCGGCTCCTCCGCAGGGAGCAGCCTGCTAGAAGCCACTTCCTGCAGCCTCCGTGGGACTGGCTGCGCAGAGATGGGAGGCAGGCTGTCAGGGGTTATCTCCCACCCGTGCTGCCGTCCCTGAGGTCCGTCATTACTGGGGCGGCCCTTTATATGGGGAGACAGCGCTCCTGCGCAAGGACAGTTCAGAAAGCAAAAAATCAAAACCCGAAAGGCGGCAGGGCGTGGGTGGTTGGGACGCTGCCTGGGATTCCAAGTCTGATGCTGTGTGCGCCAGGGCCAGGCCTCGGCCTCCTGGGAAAGGCACGAGCGGCACTGTGATGACTCGTTTCTCTATTTTAAGAACTGCATTGATGTATTATTTTGGCCATGCTGGTCTCCCACTGCTGTGCCGGGGGCTTTTCTCTGGCTGCGGCAAGCCAGGCTCTTCCTCATCACGGTGCAGGGCTCTGGGGCACATGGGCTTCAGTAGCTGTGCCAAGCGGGCTCTGAACGTGTGAGTCCTGGGCTCTAGAGCACAGGCTCATGGCTGTGGCGCTTAGTTGCTCGGCGGTATGTGGGATTTTCCCATTTCAGGGCTAGAACCCGTGTCTCCTGCATTGGCAGGAGGAATCTTTACCGCTGAGCTACGGGGGAAGCCCTCTGCACTGAGGTTTAGATTGCTGTGCATGTACCCAATGGTCATTGTGTTGCCCCCAAGAACAGCTTGGATTTAGCTTCTAAATGGAGTGGATAGCTTTGTGCTTTCTCCCAAGGAAAGAAGTGTTGTGCCTCCTTGGATAATTAACCTCCAAAACAGAGATATATGGACCATTTTCCTTCCAGTGGCAATACGTGAGCTCAGGAGAAAGCAAGGATGCCTAACTCTGCACCTAAACTTACTGCTCCTGCTCTGCTGAGCCTTCCAGTCAAAGGGAAGATCCATCTCTGCCCAACTCTCCCTCGCAGACTCGGGAGGGTAGCGTGTAGACAGAGGCTCCCAGAGGTGCAGACACAGGCCATCAGGAAGTCCCACGGAAGCCCAGTCAGCCGCTTCCATGCCTGCCAACAAAGCCTCATCTGCTTCTATAGGCCACTCATTTAAGGAAATGAATTACACACTTGTATCCTCTAAGTTACACCAAGTGACTGACGGTAAAAGCGAAGCCTTGACTTAGGAATGAGGAAAATATCGCCCAGGACACGTCCTCGAAGCTAGTGTCAGCGTTTCCTCCTCACTGCTCACGGCCTCATTCCAGGCACGGACAGTCCGAAGCAACGATCCTGCAGCTCCTGAGCAGCCCCCCTCCCCCTTCGCCCAGTCACTGGCTTCGAAGGGAAACCACAGTCGGGAACCTTCACGCAAAATGCAGAGCGTGACCAGTCATTGTTCCCCTGTGGGCAGATCAGGAAAGAAGAGGGGGCAGAGGATGGATGGATGGTGTTGGGCGAGGGGGCATGACTTCCGAGAGTAATCCTTGCGACTGGAGCCTGCAGATTTCAGAAAACAGATGTGGAAATACATAGAACCGCTTTTGCTGTGAATCAGTTTTTTCTAGATTCATGTAAAACCCTTTCCTGAATCCCTGGGGCTAATCAGTCTCCAGTGCTGAGATAAAAGTAGGTAGTTTCTACACCGCAAGGGGATTCAGCACTCTTCCCACTGACTTAGAACTGCAGTGGGTCTAGGGAAAGTCACGCTTCCTATACGGAGACTCTAGAGCCCAAGGTTAAGCGAGACACGGCCACTACCGGGAATGAAGTGGTGCCATTTGCAGCAACGTGGACGGACCCACAGGTCGTCACACTGAGTGAAGCCAGCCAGACAGAACAGGACGAAGGCCATATGACATCACATATGTGGAATGAAAAAAAAAAAAAAAAAAAGTACAAATGAGCTTTTTACAAAACAGAGTCACAGACAACAAACTTATGGTTACCGGCGGGTAGGCGGCGGGGGCGAGGGATCAACTGGGAGATGGGGATTACCATGCACACACCACTATATATAAGACAGATGACTAGTACGGGCCTGCTCTACAGCACAGGGAACTCTGCTCGATACTCTGTGGTGACTTATATGGGAAAAGAATCTTTGAAAAATAGATACTTGTATATGTATAACTGAGTCACTTTGCTGTATGCCTCAAACTAACACAAATTGTAGATCAACTACCAGAAAAGCTTTTCTAATGAAATCAGATGATGAAGAGACGCCCAAGTTCAGTGCTATGTCAAAACCACATGGTCACAGAAGCAGTGCAATAGGGAAAGCTGTCTCAGGTCAACAAAGAGACACAATGTGAGCCCCCCCAAAAGAGGCAGATACGAAGAGCGAACTGGGGGTCACCAGCGGGGAAATTCAGTCATCAGTCGATTAGCTGTTCACTAGAGGAACGACATAGAGGACAGGTATGTTTTAAGAAGTTGGGGAAAGAAACCAATTATGGGGGCAGCCCTCCTGGGATAATGCCACATGCACATACGCACAAGGGGCAGGAGGGTGAGAGACGTGAGGATCAAGGCAGAAAAGTGACACCTGGGACAGACTGTCGGGGCAAGATTTCCTCCAGGGCTCAGTTGCAAACACCAGTCTGAACTAAACCGATGCTCTTACCAGCCATAATTTTAAATGACTCCAGCACGTAAGTGCTCCTTCTCCCCTCTCCTATGTGCAAAATGCATCACTCGGAGGGGAAACTGCTTCTCCGTTTTCTCCTTCTCAGCTCTCACACTGTTGGGGTCGTCTGGGCTTTTCAAAATCCACAGGAATACTTTGCATAACACAGAGCTGCCAAACACTGCAACCCAAGCTTTTCCAAATACGAGTCTAAATCACTGGGATAACGACTGAAAGAGTGCGGAAATAAAGTCTTTATATATAGGCGAGTTTCCAAGGCAATGTCGAGAACCACGATAAAAATCCGGATAATCATTCTGGTATTAAACAAATTTGGAGAATGTCTAATCGGTTGACCGACGATGATGGTAAGGAAACAAGGCAAACCCAACACGTGGGTGCGTGGACACAGAGGATGTTGATTTCCTGCTCAGAAGAGCGATGCAGAACTCTCCCCAGAACATCCCCCTCTAGACTTCCTCCATCCCCTACCCTCAAGGGGACTTCAGCTGGCAGGAGAGAACGGGACAGGCATGGAGGAGCCCTGAGGCCAGGGCACCTCTGCTCACATCCCATTTGCTAGAGCCAGCCAAAGGCTCCAGCTGAAATGCAAATGCAGCTGGGGACTTTCCTGGTGGTGCAGCGGTGAAGCATCTCCCTTCCAGGGCAGGAGATGCAGGCTCGACCCCTGGTTGGGGAGCTAAGATCTCACGTGCTGTAGAGCAACTGAGCCTGAGCACCACGAGCAACTGAGCCTGAGTACCACAAGCAACTGAGCCCAAGTACCACAGCTCCTAAGCCCGAGCACCATAAGCAACTGAGCCCCAGCACCATGAGCAACTGAGCCCGAGCACCACGAGAAACTGAGCCCAAGCACCACAGCTCCTGAGCCCAAGAGCCACAGCTAGTTAGGAGCCCGAGTGAAGTCCCCACGTGCCCCAGGTGAGACCTCACTCAGCCAGAACACAGCTTTCAGTGCAAGAGAAGGTGACAGATGGAAGCAATGGAATACTGCCTGTGCCGTTCACTATTTCTGTGACCTGGGCTAAACTGCTTCCTGACTTCCCCAGCCGCTAAATATTTCTGCCGCCAAATCTCCTACGGCTGTTAAAAACCTGTGACCCTCTATCAGGTGTGCCATTTCACAGCTAGTGGGATTTCACAGACAGTGAGATGGAAGAGATAATAGATAAAGGAGTGTCAAGTTTCCTCCACGAGACAGTGAATTCCTCTCCCAGATTTTTCGGGAACTGACCTCCCTGGTCTATGCCGGGGCGCATCTGAAGCCGTCAGAGTGAACGCCGGTGTTAAATCTCTGGGCCTGGAGGAGGTTCGTGTAAAATGTCTCTGTGACAGGAATGATAGCTAGGGTTGACTCTTGTCCTTCCGATGTGACATGTGGATTTTTGTTTCTATTGTAACTGAGTTTGGGAAATTACTCAGTGACAAGTAAACAAAATACCACTGTCACCATAATAATATCGCAAGAGAAAAACATCTCAGGGAGAAAGAAATTAGTACATTTCTGACATTCCAAGGTGTGAAAGGAAGAAATCTGACGTCCGGAAGCCGGAAAAAAAATAGCTTCTTGGCCCATGCTGTTTACACACGTCAAGGTCACCTAGAAAGTTATCAGGACTCAAAAGAAATTAAATTAGAAGTCTATGTTTAGATGATTTCTTGAGTCCAAAAGCATGTAAAGACTTAAACGTCATCCCTGTCTAGTTTGAAAGTCCTCAGTAAGCCTTTATCATGCTAAGGTGGCTGTTTAATTTAGGTAAACACTAGAATTATAGAGTGATTTTCAAATAAACATATCACCCACTATATATAACGGAAACCATTAAAGGGAAATCCTGAGAGTGTTTACTCAAAGATGCAAAACTGATGAAAAGTCATTACTCAAAATAAAATCTAGAGTAAATGAAAGGAAAATCCTTACTGGGACCAGTGTCACACAGAAGCAAGAGAAGTGAAACAAGCTTGAAATTCAAATTCATGAGCCATGAAACTTAAATGTTTCTGTGACATAAAAATTGCATCGCTGGGGATGACAATAGTTTTAATTTGTTAAGTCTTCAAAAATAAGTAAAATCCCTCTTATCTTATGATTCAGAGTCTCAGGAAGGGTTTGCTGCATAGGCAGAGATCACATTCCTGAAATGTCACCATCAAGCATTTTTTCAACTGCGCAGGTAATACCTCTCTCTCTTTCTCTCATTCACAAACACACATACACACCACACACACACTTACTGGAATCTTATGTCATTGATGACTGATCAGAAAATGTTTTTAATATATATGTACTACGGAAATGAGAACCATTCCAATATGTGACGATGAAAGTGAAGAGATACTGGGGAAAAAGGCAGAAATAGTTAACAAGGACAGCATGAACCGGTGGGAATTATTCACGCATAGCTTTCGTCTCCTGCCTTCACCCGTTGTCATTTCTGTGACCCTCATCAACATGACTGCACCAAGCCCCTGGCTGCCCCCGACAACACGGGATGATAGCACGGACCGTCAAGGTGCTCGGAAGGACTGCATACTGTAATCCTGTAGCCCATAGAGTGGACTCACTGGAAAAGACCCTGATGCTGGAAGGGATTGGCGGCAAGAGGAGAAGGGGACGACTGAGGATGAGATGGCTGGACGGCATCACGGACTCGATGGACGTGAGTCTGAGTGAACTCCGAGAGATGGTGATGAACAAGGAGGCCTGGCGTGCTGCGATTCATGGGGTCGCCAAGAGTCGGACACGACTGAGCAACTGAACTGAACTGAACTACACTGAATATCGGTAAAAGGACACAAAGATTTCTTAACCAAAGATTTCTCTCACTTTTTTTTCTCAAAGACAGATCATCAATATCATTGTGAAAATCTTGCAACCACCCACATATGTGTACAACCATAGATTGAGTAGTAACTGCAATACTGGGTTGGCCAAAAACTTCATTTGGGATTTTCCAATCAGTGCTTATAGGAAAACCCAAATGAACTTTTTGGCCAACCAGATACATAGACTTAAGTGGGGAGTCATTGATGGGTAAAGAGGTAGAGAAAGACTGAAAAACAAGACCACAGGAAGGCTGTATCAATGTTTTGTAGGACAAACTGACCTATATCCGGCCAAGAGGATATTAAAATACTGCAACAAACCATCCCTTCCCCCAGCCCCAACTTCAAGTCATGAAAAGAGGAACCAGTTGGAAAATCTGTGGCTTCCAGTTATCCTCAGGAAATCCACAAGCGCGGTGATCTAATAGGCTCGTGACTCGGGTGAGCTGTTTACTGCTTCTTGGCCTTGCTTCCCTTGTGTGCGTGCGGAGTGACCGTGATGATGGTGGATATGAGAGGTGACACAGAGACCTCAGCGCAGGGCACGGCCCCTCGATTCTGTCCTGGTCTCCCTGACACACAGCCAGTCCGTGAGAAGTGCTTACCAGGCCGAAGCCACCCGTCTCTCCCCGTCGCTGCCTCTGCCTTGTCTCATAGCCTGCTATTTACACAAGGCATTAGTCAGGGCTCTCCAGAGAAGGGACCCTGCAGGGTGTGTGTGAGAGACAGAGAGAGACACAGAGAGAGACAGAAGCAGAGAGACGGAGGCGGAGTCCGTTTGTGTTATTTTAAGGAACTATCTTGCGCAGTCGGGAGTGTGGCCAGCCTAAACTCTGCCGTATGCAGCCAGATGCAGTGAAGGCAGATTCTCCTCCGCCTGGAAGGGCCTCCACCCTTCTTTTCTCCCTTTTGGCCTTCAGCTGATTAGATGAGCCTGCCCACACCGTGGAAGGTAATCTGCTTTACTCACGCTATTGAGTTTCACTGTAACCGTATCTAAAAGACACCTTCGCTGCAAAATCCAGGCCAGTGTGTGACCAAACGCCTGGAAACCGCGGCCTGGCCCATCTGACACCTAAAATCAACCATCGCACGAAGCGCCGGCTGCCGGCCTTATTCCTGCCGCAGGGCCTTCGCACTGGCTGTTGCCCCTGCTTAGAAAACCCTGACCCGTCTCCTCATGTGCTTCCTCACCCAGGTCCCAGCACAAACGCCAGCTCTTCAGAGACGCTGGCTGCCCAGCCTGCGTGTGGCAGCTCCCCGGGCCCCTTGCCTGCCCCAGTCACAACCCCTTCCCTCTCCCCAGTTTGCTTTATTCACAGCCTTTCACTCTGAAACCATCTCACTCTGCAGTGTCCTGTGTGGCGTCTGTTTCCCTCCCAGCTCTGGGTTCCACACGCGCAGGCGTCTTGTCGGCTTCGCGCTCTAACCTCAGTATCTAGAATCCTGTCCAACAGGCACTCTGTCGTTCAGCCGTGTCCGACTCTTGCGGTCCTGCGGACTACAGCCCGCCAGGCTCCTCTGCCCATGGGATTTTCCAGGCCAGAACGCTGGATTGTGTTGCCATTTCCTTCTCCAGGGGATCGTCCCGATCTGGGGATCAAACCCACATCTCTTGTGTCTCCTGCATTAGCAGGTGGATTCCTCAGCCCCAGCACCTGGGAAGCCCAGACAGTCACAAAACAACGGTGGAGTGAAGGCACCTTTCGAGCCAGGCACTCAGTAAAGTCTGGTTATTATGTTTATTAAGAATAATTTGCTTACTATATGATGATGGTTTGAACTCTAGTCTTTTAAAAACGTTTCTGTGATGGTCTCGGGATTACCTTTTAATCACAGATGCTAAATTTATCCTTAATCCTACTGTGGTTATGGTTTCAAATAAGCGTGTGAAATTTAAATTCTATTATGTGAGGAACATAAGATGGATGATTAAGGAACTGGAAGCAAGAATTATCTGGCAAAGCTTAATATTGTATACATTAGCTTGTCTAATTGTGAATTTTAAGAATAGAGCCTTAAATAGATTCTGCCTACACATGCAAAATGGGTTCCAAGTGACTCCATGAGGTCCTGTGGGCTGAGTCATGTCTGACTCTTCGTGGCCCCAGGGAATATACCCCACCAGGCTCCTCTGTCCATGGGATATTCCAGGCAAGAATACTGGAGTGGGCTCTCAGCTCCTCCTCCAGGGCATCTTCCGGACCCAGGAATCAAGCCTGCGCCTCTTGCATTTCCTGCATGGACAGCTGAGTTCTTTACCCCTAGTGCCCCCTGGGAAGTCCAAGTGACTCACTCACCCTGTATAGTCCGGGCTGAAATAACCACGTCGATTTAGATGTTCTGGTAAGTGAGGCAAAGGTGGGCTCCTCGTTCTTGGATTATTTTGTTTACTGGCTTCACTCTCTCCATCCTCTTGTGAAGGCAGACACGGCTGAGGAGCACATCGAACGTACACGTGGCGGGGGGCGTGCCCCCCTTTGTGACACGTGGCGGGGGGCGTGCCCCCCTTATGACACGTGGCGGGGGGCGTGCCCCCCTTTGTGACACGTGGCGGGGGGCGTGCCCCCCTTTGTGACACGTGGCGGGGGGCGTGCCCCCCTTTGTGACACGTGGCGGGGGGCGTGCCCCCCTTTGTGACACGTGGTGGGGGGCGTGCCCCCCTTTGTGACGCTGGTGGGGGGCGTGCCCTCCTTTATGACACATGGCAAGGAACGTGCCCCCCTTTATGACACGTGGCAGGGGGCGTGCCCTCCTCCGAGATGCGCTGAAAGGTGTGGCTCCGTTATGCACTGGGGAGAAGGAAACCATGGAGGCAGACAGGGGAGGCCAGATGAAACAAGCTCTTCGTGGACCGTTTTTTCATATTTTGTTTCATCTGTATAAGATACAACATTGTAAAGTAACTAGGCTCCAATTAAAATACATAAATTTAAATTTAAAATATACACAATTAAAATTTTGAACATGACAATGAATATGTCTGGCGCAGAAGCCATCTTTTTTTTTTTCAGGAATGACTGGGCCTAGCTCTCACGAGCATGAAGGTAGCCCCGGACATGATGAACTGGTAGAAAATTCTCAAGAGTTTCCTTCCACGGGGAGTTGCAATAAAACCCTTTCCCCCAAGAATCTCCTTAGCGTCTCAGCTTCCTCCTGTCTTTCCGTGTCGCCTGCAGTCTTTATGTGAGCACAGATACATTCAGTCATGTCAATCTGCAAGGAGAGTTTCATTTTTGCCCTAAGAGGAATTATTCATTCAAAAGTATACATGTTGATGAAGACACAGGAACAAAATTACTTACTTCTTTTTCAGAAAAAGAGGCAAATGCCGAGGACAGGGGGCAGCCCCTTGGTGCTGGGCGACACCATTAGGGCCACATCTCCGCAGGGGGTTTACTAATCGGAAGCAAGACTAGTGAAAAGACCTCTGGCCTGCTCATTCTCTGCTTTAGTGGAGCTAAACTGACTCAGTGTCCGGTTCATTTTGGAGATAAAAGTGAGAAAGGAAACGGATACTCTTTCCCACCAGGCTGCCAGGCCCAGGGCTGAGCCCCTAAGCCCCAACCCCACTTTATTTCACTGAACGCTGTCAAGTAGATATTAGTAACCTCGTACACAAATTTGGGCGACTGGTTTAACCTTTCTGAGTCTCAGCCAGCACAAGACAGACGAGAGGATTAAATTCATCCGGTCTGGCTCCACAACCTGCCTAGGAGCAAACTTTACATTCACAGACAGGAAAAGCCATCAGACAGAAAACACAGAAAGCATACATCACGAAAGAAAAGACTGATAGGTGTGGCTCCTAAAAACAAAAGAAAAGGCAGAGAAATAAAAGTGGATGCAACAAGAAAGACGTTATAATGTTGAAAGACAAACGACAAAGGAAAATCTCATATATAAGATCACATATGCAAAACTAAAATCCGATAGAAAAAAGATCCTTATAAATCAGTTAGTAAGAGATAACCTCATGGGGGATAATGGAAAAATATAAAAATAGTCATTTCTTTAAAGCCAAAATAGAGGAGGAGAAGGGGGTGACAGAGGAGGAGATGGCTGGCATCCCCGACTCAATGGACAGGAGTCTGAGCAAACTCCGAGAGACAGTGAAGGGCAGGGAAGCCTGGAGTGCCGCCGTTCATGGGGCCACAGTCAGAGACGACCGCGCAACTGAATAACAACAAAAGCCAAAATATAAATAGTAAAAATACATGAGAACATTCAAGAGAGCCAACAACAAAGATGGTCGTAGTGAAAAAGATTAAGATGAACCCTCGATTGGTAAGAATTTGAGGAAATGGAAATTTTCACATACTTTTGAAGAAACTGTAAGTGGCTACAGTCTTCTGGGAGATGGCCTGTCAACATATATCAAAACTTTAAATGTGTGCCTTTACGTTAATTTGAAGAATGATAGAAAAATTCACTAAAACGAAAGTACAAGGAAATTATTTGCAGTAATACTGATGAGTCAAGAGTTCATCAAAAAACATTGCTTCAATTTTAACAGCTCTACAATGGATTCCAATATTGAAAAAGATTCTAGATATTCATTTTTCATTTTTGCCTTTGTCTCTTTCTATTCTGATATATATAAATGGTCAGAGTGGTAGAGAATCCGCCTGCCAATGCAGGAGAGGCAGGAGACCCATGTTCAATCCCTGGGTCTGGAAGGTCCCCTGGAGAATCCCACGGACAGAGGAGCCCGGCAGGCTCCACGGAATCACACAGAGTCAGACACGACTGAAGCAGCTTAGCACACACCCTATATTCACTTCACAACCAGGGGCTCCAGTCTATAATTTTCAAGCTCTTTAATACATCTCACTCTTAACAATTTACAACGCACTTTCCCATGTTTTATTCCAGAGTAAAAACTAGGTCTCCAGTCCAAGGAAGCCACAGTTTCACAGAGTTTTATGCCAAAAGCAACCGTTTTTCTCTTTGCCTGTGAATTTCTTTTAAGTACTTCAAAAAAAAAAAAAAAGGAAGGAGACAGGCTCCTCAAATCACTCAGATGTTTGAGTCCAGACAGCACAATCAGAAGGGGAGGAAAACGTGGTTCCTTCATTCTAACCCCTGAGCACCTTCTCAACCCTGTGAAAGGACCGCTGCCTAATCCAGACAAAGCTTTGCTCAGCCTCCAATGAAGAGATGCAACGTGCAGCTGACTTCAGGACCGGGGACACATTCTCAGCATCTTCCCGGGACTGGGCGGGGAGGCCTTTCATGTGAGCGGAAGGAAAGGGCTGACAACTTTCTCGTCTTTATGGAAGGCAGACTTTATTTCCAGCTCCCGGGTCAAAGGGCTCCGGAAAGAAAACAAAACCACAGGGAGATAAAGACTAAAAATAAAGCCCGGGGGTGGGGCTGGGGAGGGCGGTGAGTCAACACCGTTTGGGACCCTGAAGGCAGCCACAAGGCAAGGATGTGCGTCATCCTTAACAGGTGGTCGTGACCAGCATCAAGATCCCTGGGCCAGAGAGGAAGGAGGTCTGCAAACAGGTGTGCCGGGGGGAGGCGGGGGGGTGAGAGGAAGGGGCCATTCAAGCAGCCTGGGCTGGGAGCCCGGACACTTCCCAGCAGTTCACCTCGGAGGGAGCCCCAGGGCTGGGCCTGGGCTGAGAAGGAGCTCAATCTGATCTGAGGTACTGTGGTCTGGGTGAAGTGCTTGAAGTTTAAAATAGAGAGATGCTTACACCGTTGGGCTTTCTTTCTCTTTACATTTAATTGTCACCTTAGAAGAAACATATCTATGATCCACAGACTAATACTCTGCTCCCCCACCCACAAAAAAGGAGTCCTCATTGGGTGATTTCCTATTTCACAGGAAGCCAAGGGCGAAGGGGCTTCCCAGGTGGCGCTAGCGCTAAGGGGCCAGCCTGCCAATGCAGGTTAGACGAAAGAGACGCGAGTTCGATCCCTGGGTCGGGAAGATCCCCTGGAGGAGGGCATGGCAACCCACTCCAGTATCTTGCCTGGAGAACCCCATGGACACAGGAGCCTGGAGGGTTACTGTCCATGGGGTCACAGACAGTCAGACAGGACTGAAGCAACTTAGCCTGCACATACGCAATGGGAAAATGAGTGAAAAAAAAATCACACTAAACACATTCCTTATGGACTTTTGAAAATGATGATGACTTATTTTATCAATATTTTATAGGACTTTAATTGGGCTTTTCAGTTCAGTTCAATTCAGTCTCTCAGTCATGTCCGACTCTTTGCAACCCCATGGATTACAGCACGCCAGGCCTCCCTGTCCATCACTAACTCCTGGAGTTTACACAAACACATGTCCATCGAGTCGGTGATGCCATCCAGGCATCTCATCCTCTGTCATCCCCTTCTCCTCCTGCCCCCAATACCTCCCAGCGTCAGAGTCTTTTCCAGTGAGTCAACTCTTCGCATAAGGTGGCCAGATTATTGGAGTTTCAGCTTTAGCATCAGTCCTTCCAATGAACACCCAGGACTGACCTCCTTTAGGATGGACTTGTTGGATCTCCGTGCAGTCCAAAGGACTCTTCTCCAACACCACAGTTTAAAAGCATCAGTTCTTCAGTGCTCAGCTTTCTTCACAGACCAACTCTCACATCCATACATGACCACTGGAAAAACCACAGCCTTGACTAGACAGACCTTTGTTGGCAAAGTAATGTCTCTGCTTTTGAATATGCTATCTAGGTTGGTCATAACTTTCCTTCCAAGGAGTAAGCATCTTTTAATTTCATGGCTGCAATCACCATCTGCAGTGATTTTGGCGCCCCCCAAAATAAAATCTGACACTGTTTTCACTGTTTCCCCATCTATTTCCCATGAAGTGATGGGACCAGATGCCATGATCTTAGTTTTCTGAATGCTGAGCTTTAAGCCAACTTTTTCACTCTCCTCTTTCACTTTCATCAAGAGGCTTTTTAGTTCCTCTTCACTTTCTGCCGTAAGGGTGGTGTCATCTGCATATCTGAGGTTACTGGTATTTCTCCCGGCAATCTTGATTCCAGCTTGTGCTTCTTCCAGCCCAGTGTTTTTCATGGTATACTCTGCATATAAGTTAAATAAGCAGGGTGACAATATAACAGGCTTTTAGAATTTTTTAATTCTAATTCCTTTAGAAGGTACTTTAAGGACATTTTAGCGTGGACAGACAACAATCCTGAGAGGTAAAGAAGCTGGTTCTTACTAACCATATTTCACAAATTAGGAAACTGAAGTCAGATCAGTTAAAGGCTTATATGGGGTTGCAAAGAGTCAGCTATGACTGAGTACATACACATCCACACACACACACACACACGATGTCCTAATTAAAATAGCCAGAGTTTATTTGGCCAAGCAAAAGGTTCAGTTTGATCAATAGTTTAAAATGGGCTGTATTATTTTGCCTTATTACAAAGCTACACAGATTTATTTAAAATGCAAAATGTTAAAAGTATATTTTTCCGCTGGAAGGAATGAAAAGTGATCTGAAATCTTCCTTTGTGGATGGCCATCATCACAGGCTTTAAATTTCCTCCAGTGCTTTTGAAGCCACATATATAATGCATGTACAGATATAAGCTACTTTTACAAAAAGAGGATCATATGACACATTCTATTTTTTATCTGCTTATTCGTTTATCTGTTCGTCTCCCAGGCGTGTCCCCCTCTTTGTGGCCCCGTGGACTGTAGCCTGAAAGCCTCCTCTGTCCATGCGATTCTCCAGGCAAGAAGGAACACTGGAGTAGGGAGCCTCTCCCTCCTCCAGGGGGTCTTCCTGACCCAGGCATGAACCCAGGTCTCCTGTGTTACAGGCAGATTCCTTACCATCTGAGCCACCAGGGAAGCTCTAGCTATTTGTTTAAATGTCTTTATTGTAGTAAGAAGTCACATAATACCAAGCCTCCTGTTTTGTAAGTTTCTATGTGGACCTTTTTTAAAGTCCTTATTGACTTTTACGATACTGCTTGTTTTCTGTTTTGCTTTTCCAGTCATGAAGCCAGTGGGATCTCAGCTCCCTGACCAGGGATCGAACCTGCATCCTCTGTACTGGAAGGCGAAGTCTAAACGACTGGACCACCAGGCAAGTCCCTAAAACATCCTGTTTTAACCATATTTAACCGTGTGGTTCAGCGGCACTGAGTCCGTTCATGTTCTATTTTTAATCGCATAGCTATAGGACTGTTATTTCCTATCAGAGTACCTTACTATATGATGCATAATTCTATATAATGAATTATAAAATGTTTTAAAAAGCATGGTCCATGTCCTTACAGACTAAGCTATAATCACACACACAGGCCAGTCCCTTATTTCTCTAAGTGGACCACTGGGCAGACCTCCAAGTCTGGCATTAGTTGGCATTAGTTGCCAAGGAGCATGGGGCAAAATGTTAATACTGAATGCAGGAAGCAAGAAAAGCAATCAAGTCTATGTGGACTTAATAACAAGGGAGACCCCTCTGCATCTGAGCAGAGCTACCTTCCTGGGCCTCTCTCACTGTCGCCTAGAGGGTTCCACCAGCAGGCCCCCGGGTACCAGACTCCATGCCCGCCTAGACGACAGGGGCTGCTCACCTCTACCCCTCACGGCCCTCCTCCTGGCTTCTCGCCCTTTCTCTGCCAACAGTACCACCACGTTCCGGGAACAAATGAGTGAGAGGGTGCTTGAGAAATATTGGCTCTTTATTAAGACCATGAGGCCCTTGGTCCCTTGCTATATAGTTAAGACTTTTGTCCAATAGAGCAAATATTTCGTTACCATCAGAGAGACAGAGGGGGACTCCAAGGGGCAAGGGCCTAACGCCGAGCTGTCTGCCTGCACACCCCGGGCCAGGCCTCTGCACAGGCCTTTCTGGATTGTGGCAGTCTGGTCTGAGTGGCATCCGGTGGAGGCTGAGAACCGTGGGGGTGCAATCGCTGCGCATCTAGAGGTCGTGCTCCCTCTGTGGACTTTTGATGACACTGTTCTGTGTGCTTAACAGATCATAAGCTCTTTCGGGGGAAATGGCCAACCATTCATCTTCATATCCTAGAGACCACTTAACATAATCCATTGCTCACAGAGGACACCTAATGAACATCCCTTGTAATGAACTCGGATGAACTGAAGCTTGAGTCCAACTTTCAAGTTATTGAAATATACAATAGTAATGTCTGAAAGTGAAAGTCGCTCAGTCGTGTCTGACTCTTTGCAAGCCCATGGACTAGTCCATAGAATTCTCCATGCCAGAGTTCTGGAGTGGGTAGCGTTTCCCTTCTCCAGAGGATATCTGCATCTGAGCAGAGCTACCTTCCTGGGCCTCTCTCACTGTCGCCTAGAGGGTTCCACCAGCAGGCCCCCGGGTACCAGACTCCATGCCCGCCTAGACGACAGGGGCTGCTCACCTCTACCCCTCACGGCCCTCCTCCTGGCTTCTCGCCCTTTCTCTGCCAACAGTACCACCACGTTCCGGGAACAAATGAGTGAGAGGGTGCTTGAGAAATATTGGCTCTTTATTAAGACCATGAGGCCCTTGGTCCCTTGCTATATAGTTAAGACTTTTGTCCAATAGAGCAAATATTTCGTTACCATCAGAGAGACAGAGGGGGACTCCAAGGGGCAAGGGCCTAACGCCGAGCTGTCTGCCTGCACACCCCGGGCCAGGCCTCTGCACAGGCCTTTCTGGATTGTGGCAGTCTGGTCTGAGTGGCATCCGGTGGAGGCTGAGAACCGTGGGGGTGCAATCGCTGCGCATCTAGAGGTCGTGCTCCCTCTGTGGACTTTTGATGACACTGTTCTGTGTGCTTAACAGATCATAAGCTCTTTCGGGGGAAATGGCCAACCATTCATCTTCATATCCTAGAGACCACTTAACATAATCCATTGCTCACAGAGGACACCTAATGAACATCCCTTGTAATGAACTCGGATGAACTGAAGCTTGAGTCCAACTTTCAAGTTATTGAAATATACAATAGTAATGTCTGAAAGTGAAAGTCGCTCAGTCGTGTCTGACTCTTTGCAAGCCCATGGACTAGTCCATAGAATTCTCCATGCCAGAGTTCTGGAGTGGGTAGCGTTTCCCTTCTCCAGAGGATCTTCCCAACCCAGGGACTGAACCCAGGTTTCCTGCATTGCAGGCAGATTCTTTACCAGTTGAGCCACCACGGAAGCCCTAACCACTTGTAATTCCAAAGATGATGAGGAAAACACCAGGTCCAGTTTCCTAAGCGTTCATTATGTGCTCAGGGTGATGTGTACACTTCCTATCTCTCAGGATGGTGTGTACATTTTCTGTCTCACAACAGACCTATGAGACTGATTCGTCAGATTCACATTTTACATACAGTGAACTGAGGGTGAATAAGCTCTTCAGTCATGTATGGATGTGAGAGCCAGATCATAAATAACTCTGAGCACCAAACAATTAATGCTTTTGAATTGTAGAGCTGGAGAAGATTCTTGACAGTCCCTTGGACAGCAAGGAGATCAAACCAGTCCATCCTAAAGAAAGTCAATCTTGAATGTTCATTGGAAGTACTGATGCTGAAGCTGAAGCTCTTATACTGGCCCCTTGATGCAAAGAGCTGACTCATTGGAAAAGACCCTGATGTTGGGAAAGACTGAGGGCAGGAGGAGAAGGGGCCGACAGAGGATGAGATGCTTGCATTACATCACTGACTCAAGGACATGAAGTTGAGCAAACTCTGGGAGATGGTGTAGGACAGAGGAGCGTGCTGCAGTCCATGAGGTCATGACTGAACAACAACAAACGTCTTTAAGTCCACAAAGATGGAGGGTCAAGGGACAGTCAAGGGAGAATTGGGTCTCTTACTCCAAAGTGTGAGCCTAACCACAGCCAGTAACCACGGTGGACATCAGTGATGTGTTTTCATAGCTACCCTGAACCAGCTCCCCTAAAGATATCATTTTCACCAAGACATTCACGTCCTCTTGATTGACTTCCCTTTGGGACTAGCTGGAGGAAGCCTGAACACATATTATCTGTGGCTCAGCATCAGACTGGGAGCTGAAAAATACAACAGGATCTAGGGGCCAAAACAAAAATTGAGGTCACCAGTGTGACGCCAAGAGGGGAGCAGAGTCAGGAGCTGACAGGTGTTGAATCCGAAAGATGGCAGAGCCGGGAATCCCACTTGGAATCGACAGGAGCTGACACAGGGATAGGCACGAACCCCAGAGAGGCCAGTGGGAGATTCGGAAACAACCGCAGCCAGGATCTGGCTAGGATCCAGGATGCAGACAGACAGGAGAGGCAGGGAGCCAAGTGCCAGCGGCCCCAAGGCCAGAGCCCAGCATGAGCCATCTCCGCCCCCGAGGCATGCTAGGTGTTTCTGAGAAGCCAGGATGCAGTGCTGAATGTTATCTGACTTGGGACTTTCAGGGAGAGGTAAGCGGAAGGTCTTGCCTGAAGGGGAGGGGGCGGGGAGCGAGGTGGCTCAGCAACTTCTGATAATTTATTGTCAGTCCCCCCAAAGCACACGGCAGGGCTGAGCGTGCACAGCACACACTCCACGAACATTCGTCGGCTCCCTGATCAGTGCTGGGGACTTGCTCACGCGTCTGATTCTCTCTGGTGTGTAGGTGTGGGCTAAGCCGCTGTAGTCGTGTCTAACTCTTTGCAACCCCATGGACTGTAGCCCACCAGGCTACTCTGTCTGTGGGATTCTCCAGGCAAGAAGACTGGAGTGGGCTGCCATGCCCCCTTCCAGGGTTTTCTCTTATCAGTTCAGTTCAGTTCAGTTCAGTCACTCAGTCTGACTCTGCAACCCGTGGACTGCAGCATACCAGTCTTCCCTGTCCATCACCAACTCCCAGAGCTTACTCAAACTCATGTCCATCGTGTTGGTGACGCCATCCAACAATCTCATCCTCTGTCGTCCCCTTCTCCCCCCACCTTCAATCTTTTGCAGCATCAGGGTCTTTTCCAATGTCAGTTCTTTGCATCCGGTGGCCAAAGTATTGGAGTTTCAGCTTCAGCATCAGTCCTTCCAATGAACACCCAGGGCTGATCTCCTTTAGGATGGACCGGTTGGATCTCCTTGCAGTCCAAGGGACTCTCAAGAGTCTTCTCCAACACCACAGGCCAAAAGCATCAATTCTTCGGCACTCAGCCTTCTTCACAGTCCAACTCTCACATCCATACATGACCACTGGAAAAACCACAGACTTAACTAGATGGACTTCTGTTGGCAAAGTAATGTCTCTGCTTTTGAATATGCTGTCTAGGTTGGTCATAGCTTTCCTTCTAAGGAGCAAGCGTCTTTTAATGTCATGGCTGCAGTCACCATCTGCAGTGATCCGTGAAGCCCGTTCAGGTGCCCCTTTCTCAATAGCCCAGCAAATCAAAAATGCCTCCAAGGGGCTAATCCCTGGCAGAGGGCCAGGCTGAGCCCTATGGCAGGAAGAGCATTCTGTTCCCACACCGGGGTAACCGGAAATGCCTTGCTTCTCTGCCAGCAAATAGGTAGATGTCCCCTAACTGATTTAGGAGCAATACAGGAATTGGCCAAGATGTTAGGGCTTTAAGCAGCAGTAGGGAAGTCATCCTGAGCATAATCAAAACTGGATATTCCCAGAAAGCATTACCCGCCCCCTCGTAGCATCCCCAACCACACCTTCTCTCCCAGATAATAAAAGTCATCAGATCGCATCATCGAATTCCCCCAAAACTCCAAGTTACAGCTCAGTGTCAAAATTCAAAGCAGTTATTCATTCCAATCAGGACATTTCAGATATCTGAAATTCCCCAGCGGGTTAGACCAGACCAGATGCACTCTGCCCTTAGGGATCTCCAGGAGGCTGCCCTTTATCTTTGGCAATTTCCACCTGTACCCTTTGCTCTCAGATCACCTGACTTAAACTCACTCTGCTTTTTCAAGTGGTAGCCACTGACCAAACTCACCAGGACAAAGCCTAGTTCTCATTGTTTTTGAAACACCTACTATTTATTTTTCAGTCCCAAAAGAAGTCCACACTGAATATTCACTGGAAGGACTGACGCTAAAGCTGAAGCTCCAATACTTTGGCTGCCTGATGTGAAGAACTGACTGATTGGAAAAGACCCTAATGCTAGTAAAGATTGAAGGCAAGAGAAGAAGGGGATGACAGAGGATGAGACACGCCCACCTGGTGCTGCCCCGCCCACGCCCCGCCCCACTTGAGGTCTCTGTCCAAACACAGGAGCCAATGAGCAGGAGCCATCCTCTCGTGACCACGCCCACCAGGAGCCCGCATGGCCGTGCCGCCCCGGTGGACAGTAGTCACGTGTGCCCATTTTCTTGGCAGACTTCTCTTGGCTCTCAGCGCTACGTTCTTAAAAGCTGTTCTCAACCTGCAGAGTCACATGGCTCTTGGTTTTATCGTTTTAACCCACTGCCTCCTACCCTTGGCAGGAATCCTCCATTTCAATCATTTTATGGCCCTTGATACCCTTCTGCCGCTGAAAGACCCTCTGAGACCCCTCTGCTCTCTGAAAGCTTCCTCGGTTTGCCCTTTGCACCAGCGTCCCCTCTTGGGAATTCAGAAATCTTGTAGCTTTCCCGAGTACTCAGGGCATGGCAGCTCGTAAACCAGGATTCAAAACGACAACAAAAATCTATGCCTTTTTATTTTCTCCAGTTTACCGGGCTGCCCCATCATGGAGCGACGTGAATAATTCATAACGACCCTGCAAGGCACTTTAATAATGCCAACCGCACTAATGAAACGCTGTGAGTCTAGCACTCCACTAATGACCACGCGTGGCCACAGAATTAATGATCTCCCTGAACTCTTCATCCAAAAACATCCCACAGTCCCTGGTGGTTTTCAGCTATCCAGAAGCTTCACCCTTCCTCACAGCCGGTTTGCTGGCTACTCTCAGAAAACACACAGGGCCAAGACAGGAAGTGTGCGCTTCAAACTGGAAAATTACAAATACGTGAACCCGCTTTTGAAATTCCCCTTTGCCCTGGACTGGAGCCAGGACCAAGTCTTACACTCCCAGCCATGCCCGAAAGATGTTTGGAGATTTTTCGAATCCAGGGGCCTCAGGAGCTTTTCATGTTGACTTCCAGGGGACGAGGCACTGGAGTGCAGGTGTGTCTTAACCCGGTCTGACTTTTACCTCTTTTTAGTTTATTGAAATGTGTCCTAACAGCTACCCACATCTGCTGTTTTATTGCACCTGCCTTTTTATTTATTTTATTCTTATTCTATTAAGAAATGTTTCCCATGTGGCTCAGTTGTAAAGAAGCTTCCTACCAATGCAGGAGACCCAAGGTTGATCCCTGGGTCAGGAGAAGACCCCCTGGAGAAGGAAATGGCAGCCCACTCCAAGATTCTTACGTGGGAGATCCCCTGGGCAGAGGAGCTGGCGGGCTACAGACCGTGAGGTCGCTGAAGAATCAGACGTGACTTAGCTGCTAAACAACAACGCTAAGAAACAGGGTAAAAGGTTCAAGCTCATCATTGCATTTTTCAGTAAAGATTTCCATCGCAAACCCATTCTTACGTGGGAGATCCCCTGGGCAGAGGAGCTGGCGGGCTACAGACCGTGAGGTCGCTGAAGAATCAGACGTGACTTAGCTGCTAAACAACAACGCTAAGAAACAGGGTAAAAGGTTCAAGCCATCATTGCATTTTTCAGTAAAGATTTCCATCGCAAACCCACAACCAAAGCCAGCTCTGGAAATGGGGCATTCTTCGAAGACCGGTCAAAGCAGAAAACCCACCAAATCAGACAACTCACCACCATGAGTTTATTCGTGTCAAACATGTTAGGAGCTTATTAATATAAAACCACTGGGTTGACTGTTAAGAGCTGTGCCAACTGTTAAGAGCTGTGCCAACAGAAGGCATCATTTGAAGGCCACAGTCACAGACCCAGCAGGGACTCTGACCTCCGTGTGCCATGCAGGCACACACGGTCGGGTTTCTTTTATTTATTACTCATCGTTGCTGATCGGAGGACCCCATGGACTAGCTGTTGGGGCCAACACTGCCATTTGATGTGGCTCTACCAGGAAAGACTTCCGGTCTTCTCAGCCTGTCTTTTGTCCCCCCTCCTCGGGCTCTGAAGTGTCACAGGATGACTGGGTAATGTGGCTTTTGCGCCGTGTGTGTGCAGACCAGCATGTGGAGACATCACACTCTTCTTTGAGGAATTTACACCAAGACGTTGGTAAGGAAGGAGCAAAGCTGAGTGTCAGAGTTGATTTCCAATCAGGATATCCCACCAGGCAGCCGGCCAGCTTCCGCTCCTTTGAATTCAGCCAGAAAGACATGACCTTCCTTACAAGTGGACACACAGCCTCTGGGCGTGACTGTGGACGTCCGCCTCGCTTAGGACTCTGAGTCATTCGGCAACCAGTGAGCTCCTGCAGGAGACTTTGGTTCCCCAGTGAAGTCTGAACACTCAGAAGGGCAGCCTTAAGCTGTCTGGTTATTCTCCTTAGATGATTCACTTGTAGATACTTTACCCTTAATGATGATTCTCAGGACGAGTATATATAAGACCAGGCAGACTCATACACTGTGTTTTTTTTGGATTTTTTTCTTTAATATACATATTTTATAGATGGGCTTCCCTGGGGGCTCAGAGGTTAAAGCGTCTGCCTGGAATGCGGGAGACCTGGGTTCAATCCCTGGGTTAAAAAAATGGAGATGCGATTTAAAACATTCTTAACTTTTAACATAGAAATCCTACCTCCGGGAGTTCACCCTAAGTAATCGTTTGTCATATCACAAAGATGTGGCTACAAGACCCTTTTATAAAACGATAAGAAGAAAGAGTCGACAAACACCCTAGGGGCCCAGTACCGATGGCCACTTACGAGAACGTACCCGCTCGGTCACGTGCTTTGCAGCGGTTGAAGGATCATTATGCTTAGTAAGAGGAAGAAAAGCAAAAATGTTTCCAGTTTATAAGTTTACGTACTTGGCGAATTTTATATAATATGTAAATGTATGTATTGTGTGTATTGGATGTGTAAAGCAAAGACAGACACACACGAAGTCTGTTCCCCAAAATGCAAACAGCAGATGCCTTCTGAATTCGAGAATTAGAGACGATCCTCATTTTCTTCTTGCTTATCTACATTTCCTCCATAAAAGCCTCTTATTTTTATAATAATGCTTAATGATGCTAAATAAAAACCCCCAGCGGCCCAGAGAGGCAGAGGACAGTTTTTGGTTTGTTTTGGTGATTAACACCTTTTAATTTTTTCTCTGTTTACTCATTTTCTTCTTGCTTATCTACATTTCCTCCATAAAAGCCTCTTATTTTTATAATAATGCTTAATGATGCTAAATAAAAACCCCCAGCGGCCCAGAGAGGCAGAGGACAGTTTTTGGTTTGTTTTGGTGATTAACACCTTTTAATTTTTTCTCTGTTTCTGCTTCTTATTGGGTTTTTTGTTTGTTTGCTTGTTGTTTTATAGATCAGGCTCTTCAAGATGACTGTAACCTCACCAAGGGGATTTCTCCCAAAGAGAATTCCAGATTATACTGTCTCGTTCATGCTTTCCTGCTGACCTGATGAGGTTATCCTCACCTGCCTCCAGCGGAGTGAAATCACCTCAGACTGGAGAGTGGAAACAACACAGACGCCGTCTACCCCTGGGCAAAGGTTAGGGCATCAGAGGGACTGCTGCAGACACAGCCGGGGTCCAGGCTGGCCAGCGCCCCCGCACACGCCTCTGGCCCTGTAACTGCATGTCCTGAGGCCATCGGTACAGATCTTTCCCCCGCAACTCCCATGCGATGACAGGGGTGATTCTGGTAAAACACACACAGGCACACACACACACACACACACACACACATCCACACTCACACATGCACACAGTTAAATTACCTTTTCACGTTTCAAACAAGCACCAAACATCACTCAGGCAAGGAACAGACAGTCTCAGGATCCTGTGACATGCTGGAGAGCATTCTTACTTCTCAAAAAAGATGTTCATTCTCACCGAGCGAAGGTGAACTATTCTCATCTGTCGTTTTCTTCCTTTCCATCCTTTTTTCCTTTTAGGTCATTTCCAAAATAGGAAGGTAAGTACATGTTTTAAATCATCTGTGGAAGTGCCTTAAATTAGGTCATTTCTTAAAGAAGAAGGAGGAGGAAGAGAGGAGGGAGAGAGGAGGAGGAGGAGAGGAAAGAAAACAGGAGGGAAGGGAACCGGAGGAAAAGAAGAGAAAATAGAAAAGGAAGGTCACCTGATCTTTCTGATTATCTCACTGGCTCCTTTTCTATGGATGTTCACCTGCAAAGGCAGCGTCTTAGGGTGAGTCACGCCAGCGAGCTGTCCAGGCAGCTTCAGGGGAGAGTTGTGCAGACACATTTCTGATTAAATAAACAAATGTCCCTTTTGATTTATTCATTGGGCAAGAGCATGTTCCTCCATCAAAGGCTGACCTAAAAATCTCCTTTATAAAAATTTAAAAGTGTATCATTGCATGTTTGAAATTGAAGCCCAGGCTGAGAAAGGAAGCGGGATTCTATAGTTTATCAAGAATTCAGCAGCAAAGCTCCCTGGGCTTGGAATTATGGCCTCCCTGATGGCTCTGACGGTAAAGAGTCTGCCTGCAGTGTGGGAGACCCAGGTTTGATCCTTGAGTCAGGAAGATCCCCAGGAGAAGGAAATGGCAACCCACCTCATTATTCCTGCCTGGAGAGTCCCATGGACAGAGGAGCCGGGTGGGCTACAGCCCATGGGGTCACAAAGAGTTGGACATGACTGAG
>SJYC01078669.1:0-24482 GCA_006408675.1 Madoqua kirkii
TTCAATGCCATTCTCTCAAATCATCCTACCCTCGCCTTCTCCCACAGAGTCCAGAAGTCTGCTCTACACATCTGTGTCTCTTTTGCTGTCTTGCATACAAGGTTATCATTACC
This sequence comes from Madoqua kirkii, assembly GCA_006408675.1. NCBI lineage: Eukaryota > Metazoa > Chordata > Mammalia > Artiodactyla > Bovidae > Madoqua > Madoqua kirkii. The sequence goes on from SJYC01078669.1 coordinate 114, forward strand.
ATCTTTCTAAATTCCATATATATGCGTTGGTATGCTGTATTGGTGTTTTTCTTTCTGGCTTACTTCACTCTGTATAATAGGCTCCAGCTTCATCCACCTCATTAGAACTGATTCAAAGGCATTCTTTTTGATGGCTGAGTAATACTCCCTTGTGTGTATGTACCACAGCTTTCTTATCCATTCATCTGCTGATGGACATCTAGGTTGCTTCCATGTCCCGGCTATTATAAACAGTGCTGCGATGAACACTGGGGTACATGTGTCTCTTTCAGTTCTGGTTTCCTCGGTGTGTATGCCCAGCAGTGGGATTGCTGGGTCATAAGGCAGCTCTATTTCCAGTTTTTTAAGGAATCTCCACACTGTTCTCCATAGTGGCTGTACTAGTTTGCATTCCCACCAACAGTGTAAGAGGGTTCCCTTTTCTCACACCCTCTCCAGCATTTATTGTTTGTAGACTTTTCGATAGCAGCCCTTCTGACCGGCGTAAGATGGTACCTCATTGTGGTTTTGTAAAATCAGAACATCTTTCTGGAGATAACTTTACAATTTGAAACAGATGTAGTTCTTTCTCCCATGAAAAATACATCAAGATGACTATTCTATTTCCTATGAGCTGGGCCACTTATACCTCAAAAGATCTAATCCCTGGGATATGGGGGAAGAAGTCCGCTCACTTTGCAGCACTGTTCCCCAGATTAAGGATTATCAACTCCCTGGTAAAAAGCTGACCGCTGACCTTTGAAATACGGGAAAGAGCGAGGCAGTGCTTTTGCACTGCTCGTTGCTTGCAAATCAGTTACTTCTACACCACTGAGAAGCCATACGGTAAAGTACTGTTTCCCCGTTTAACTTTTGCTAAGAACCAAAGAACAGTGCAGAACTTCGCTGTTCCTGCTTGCAAGGAAACTCATGTAAGGAGCCCATGTGTATTATGCATCTTAAAATATTTCCATCTGCTTCTGAAGTTTCCATATAAGAATGCCAAAAAGTCTCTTACAGATTAACAAGAGGGTAAATGGGGAATTTCAGGGGATCTTTTCCCAACCACATCTTCCCACCTCTCCCTGCCTGCCCACCCCACACACACCTAGTAAATGTTTGGTTAGCGTTTCACTCTGAATGAGCTCTCTATTCACATGCAAAAGATATTATCTTTACATTTTCCATAACCTACTCTGACCACAGGAGACATTCATTCACTACATGTCAGACTCGATATGACACAGAAGATTGTTTCCATGTTCATCAGGGCACGATTGTGTATCTGGGGAGGCTAAGCCCCATCCCCGCCCCCAGATCCTTCAATCTGACGCTAGAAAAAGCACTCACTGTCACAGTTTAAAGGAGAAAAAGGGATATTTTTCCAGCTGCAAATATGATTGCATTTCTGAATGATAGTAGAATTTGTCTTTGGCAAGGCTCTTAAAGAGTGCCTTCAATCTTTCCCAGCATCGGGGTCTTTTTTAATGAGTTGGCTCTTCGCATCAAGTGGCCGAAGAATTGGAGCTTCAACTTCAGCATCAGTCCTTCCAATGAATATTCAGGGTTGATTTCCTTTGGGACGCACTGGGTTGATCTCTCTGCAGCCTGAGGAACTCTCAAGAGTCTGCTCCAGCACCACAGTTTGCAGAATAATGGAAAGTCAAAGTCGCTCAGTTATGTCTGACCCTTTGCGACCCCATGGACCGTGCGGCCCATGGAAACCCCCAGGCCAGAATCCTGGAGCGGTATCTTTACTCTTCTCCAGGAGATCTTCCCAACCTAGGGATCAAACCCAGGTCTCCCACATTGCAAGCGGATTCTTTACCAACTGAACTGTGAGGGAAACAGAAGAATCCTGGAGTGGGTAGCCTATCCCTTCTCCTGTGGATTCTCCTGACCCAGGAATCGAACCAGGGTCTCCTGCGTTGCAGGCGGTTTCTTGTCCAACTGAGCTATCATCGTTTTCTCACTGATGTGAGGAGCTGAGCAAAGCTTTCAATCTGATGCACAAACTGGAAGCTACAAACATTTGTTTGTGACAAAATGAGATTTGGCTGCAGTGTATCCTCCCGCACATTCAGCCGACAAAGCCAAGTATTCTTGTGACACACTGGGCTGGACGGCCTGAAATACCCGCATTTTTGCTCCACGGTCTTTTCTGGAAAAGGGTTCGATCAGAGGAGGACATTAAGGAAAACTCCCTGAGTGCCAATGCGGCAGACGCTGGACGGAGTGCTTTGCAGGTTGGGTTTCACTGAATTCTCACAAGTGCTCTCTAAAGTGGATCCTATTACTATTTCCATTTTAAGATGGAACAAACTGGAGGACAGGGAGTTGAGGACACATGTCCAAGGTCACATGGCTACTGAGCGGTGAGCCAGGATTTTAAAGGGCCGACGAGGCTGTAGCCTGGAGCAACTCTAGTTTCCACATTGACTCAAGCTCTACCTTCTGCTCAGCTGCTTAACAACTTCTTTTCATTGTTTCAGAATAATTCTTCACCCATTTTATGAACGTGATCGAGTCGTATTTCAGCTCAGAGCATCCTGCAAAAGTATGTTATGAATCATTGATATTTTTGTACATACAAGTAATCTTCAGATAAGCTACGTGAACACTCACGGGCTCCTTAATTTTCAAGAAATTGCTTACATGCATGCACAGAATTCACGTTCTCTGCTATTGCAAAGACGCTGCCACTTGTCCTGGGTCTGCGGCTTGAAACTGATCTAGTCTATCCTTGTTTATAGTTTAGGGAGTCAGAGGCTCTGGCAAAATCAGTGTTTTTGTTGATTCCAGTGGACGAGTTAAGGAGAAGAGAGTCTTTCCAAAGATCACTATCTGACCAGCGAGACCAATTTAGCCACTTTATGGCGAAAGTTGTGAATTGTTCAGAAGTTTTCGAAGGCACGCAATGTCACCAGCCTGCCTTCTCTGCTGCCAAATTGGAGACGCCAAGGGAGATGGCATGTCCTCAGTAAACAGCCCTGCAGCTGCTGAAAAGGTCAAGTGGTTTAGCACGTTCTCGTCTACGGACAACTCTCTGCCTTCCAGGCCACAGGCTCGCTCTTGAAAGGAGGAAAATGAGCTGCCCTGAGCTCAGCTGACTGAGGCGAGACACACGAAGCGCTGAGGCCCTCTCCCGTGGTGGGGAGAGGGGCCACTCTCCCGGGAAGCTTCTGTCTGCAGAGTCGGTGCAAAGAAAGCCAAGGCAAGGCACACGAGGGCCCAGAGGACAACAGAAAGTCAGAGTTCGGAAGCAGATTTCTTTTAGGTCATTCTGTGAGGCTCTTGCGGTGCCACCTCCTCCACCATGAAGCCAACCCAACGCTTTACATCCCTGAAGCAGTGTTCCATTTGAAATCAATAAAACTCTGCTCAGCTCTAACTGGTATAAAGGTGTTCACGAATCAGGGCACTCTTCCCCTTTAATAATACTTTTCAGCAATCCTGCAGTGAAAACAGGGGGACCTGCATTTAACCAACATCAGCACTCTGAGTGGGGATGTTTGCTTAAATGTGTGTGCGTGTGCGTGTGTGTGTGTGTACATACAACATGGTGGGCTTTCCTGTTGGCTCAGATGGTAAAGAATCCTCCTGCAATAAAGGAGACCCGGGTTTGACCCCTGGTTGGGAAAATCATAAACACCCCAACTTATTTCCTGAATGACCACCAGGACACCACTGTGTAGGAAGGCCCCAGCAGTACACATCCCTCGTTTCGGCTTGTTGCTGGACAAATCTGATCCCTTAGTTGAAAACTGGACCTGGAGAGAGGCAAGCAGCAGAATAATGGGAGGAGAGAGCTGTGTTGAAACAAGTGAACCCCTTGCTGGTGTTCAGCACAAGGGACAGTGTTTGAGGTTCTTCAGTTCTTTAAAGCTTTCCAAGACAATAAGCTTCATGCATAAGGATGTAGGAATAAGGATAATTGCCAAAGCGCTTGAAAGAAAATAATAAACTCCACCAACAGAAGCAGTTAAATATGTGTTGGAATATTATACAGCCGTTAAAAATATTACTGCCACCTACATTCATTGACATAAGATGCCCGTGATATCATTTAGAAAGCAAGGCAGGCAGCAGTCCCACCTGGGTTTTGTATGCATGCGTGTGTGTGTGGGTAGTATGGAACCATATGTTTCAAAGAGCACATGAACAATTAACTCAGATGGGTAGATAATATTTTCCTGCATGTAAGTCTCTGAGTTTTCTCATAACATTTTATTTTTTTAAATAAGAAAAAACCAAACTGTTTCCATTGGAGGAGAAAACACCTCCTCAGCAAATGTTTATGAGCCATAACCATCTAGGGTGGCGGGGAGGAACTAACTGGAGTTTTGTGAGTCATCAGTGTCAATATTTAATTCCCTCCTGTGCTACTGAAATTCCACCTCCAGCTTAGGCAAAAATGGTTAACTCACTTCCTACAGGATAACATTCCTTGGACCTAAAGAGCTTTCCTTGACAGAACAGTGGATGATAAATCAAAGGAGACTAATTTCATCATTAATTGAAACACTTTGTCCACCACCTCTGGACACCAACTTAGGAAAGACAGAACACCATCCAAGTCTATCCTAACTGTATGGGACAGGCCAGGCATGACAGCTAGTCTTCCCTCCACCATGGAACACCGCGGAATACATCCCAGTAATCACAGTGGAAACTGCACGATATTGTTTCCTTCAAGTTTCTACCTGGGCCTTTTAGATCAACATTTCAGGGAAAATCCAGCAGCCATGGGGGAGTTCCGAGTCCTCTAAGACAGCCGGTCTGTGAGGGCTCTGTGTCTGTCTGGCGAGGCCACAGGAGGAGAGAAAGGCCTCCTTAGCCCCCGGTCCACCCCAGCCCAGCTGTGTGCGAAGGAAGAGGCCCTCATGACTGGTGCCCCAGCTCCCTGACTCCAGCTGCGTGGGAGATGCTAGCAAGGACCACCATGCTGAGCCCATCAGCCCACAGGACTGGGAGGAGGAGTCAGACAGCGTTGTTTTTAAAACTCCCAAGTTCTGAGGTTTGCTCTGGCACAGAGATGACCAAATCACCAGGAAACCACCTCAAAAACCTTCTGCTCCCAACCCCATTGCCTTTCTCCATTTTCCACATTAAACTTAGTTTCCTACAAAATCTCAAATAAACAACGAATCATTTGGATGGTATGCAAAGAAAAATGCACGATGCCCATCGAAAGGAAGATGTTTTAACTCTCCAGTGGTGATTCAAAGCATGATTATGAGCAGTGGCTCTAGATTCCTGTGGAGAAAAGGAATAGCTGTGGCAAAGTGCGTGAGTGCCCCTCACCTGCGGAGCCGAGAAGCCTGTCTGGGGGCGCCTTTCTCTTCCACGTGCCTGCACCCCTTGGAGGAACTTATAATTCCTAAAGCCAAGGAAGGCAGCACCTAAGACAGATGATGGATTGCAGAGCCCATCGAAAGGAAGATGTTTTAACTCTCCAGTGGTGATTCAAAGCATGATTATGAGCAATGGCTCTAGATTCCTGTGGAGAAAAGGAATAGCTGTGGCAAAGTGCGTGAGTGCCCCTCACCTGCGGAGCCGAGAAGCCTGTCTGGGGGCGCCTTTCTCTTCCACGTGCCTGCACCCCTTGGAGGAACTTATAATTCCTAAAGCCAAGGAAGGCAGCACCTAAGACAGATGATGGATTGCAGCAGTCCCTCCTTTTCCTGGAGGAAAAGGACTTCAAAACCCGCCTAAATCGTCTGTCATGACTGCGAAGTCACTTGAACTACATCTGCAGAAGGTAAGCCCTCCACTTTGGATTCCAAACAGCTGTAGAAATGGTGTATGTCCGAGATGAAATGCCTGCCGTCAGCCGCGGAGTCGTTTTGGGCTCTTTGCGACCCCATGGACTGCAGCACTCCAGGCCTCTCTGTCCTCCTGCCTCTTGGAGTTTGCTCAAGCTCATGTCCGTTGTGTCCGTGGTACCATCCAACCACCTCATCTTCTGCCACCCGCTTCTCCTTTGCCTTCAGTCTTTCCCAGTCTTTTCCAGTGAGTCAGCTCTTTACATCAGGTGGCCAAAGTATTGGAGCTTCAGCTTCAACATCAGTCCTTCCAATGAGTATTCAGGGTGGATTTCCTTTAGGACGAACTGGTTTGATCTCCTTATGGTCCGAGGGACTCTCCAGAGTCTTCTCCAGCACCACAGTTCAAAAGCATCAATACTCAGCCTTCTTTTGGTCCAACTCTCAAGTCTGTACATGATTACGGGAAAGACCATAGCTTTGACTATATGGACCTTTGTCGGCAAAGTGAGGTCTCTGCTTTTTAATATGCTGTGTAGGTTTGTCATAGCTTTTCTTCCAAGGAGCAAGGGTCTAAAACATTAGGGACTTTTAAAAGAGGCAACTCCTGACTCTTCAACACCAACGTGTTTAAGCAATAATCCAAAGAGAGATGAACGTGTGTCTCCAAGTATAATTGGGACCTGCTCAAATCGGTAACATTAAGATCCAGCAATTCTCTAAATTAGTCATGTGGCTACAAGTCAATCAGGTCCAGTCACTCGGTTTTCAGGAGAAACCCGACCATATTTACCTGTAATAACATTTTCCCCCCATAACATCCACATCGTGGCACTGCCTGATGCTGGAAAACAAATCTCCTGGTATCAGAATCAATGCTTTCAAACTGCAGTGCTGGAAAAGACTCTTGAGAGTCCCTTGGACCACAAGGGGATCAAACCAGTCAATCCTAAAGGAAATCAATCCTAAATATTCATTGGAAGGGCCGATGCTGAAGCTGACCCTCCAAACTTTGGTCACTTGGTGGGAAGAGCTGATTCATTGGAAAAGACCCTGATGCTGGGAAAGATTGAGGGCAGGAGGAGAAGGGGACAACAGAGGATGAGATGGTTGGATGGCATCACTGATTCGATGCACATGAGTTTGGATAAACTCTGGGAGCTGGTGAGGGACAGGGAGGCCTGGAGTCCAAGGGGTTGCAAAGAGTCAGACACGACTGAGCGACTGAAGAACAACATACATTCCATACAGGACCAGGGAGAATGCAAACAACGAGATGATCTGATAGTTCACAATCAGGAGCGCCACCCAGAAGCCAGGAAGTCTTGATCTTCACCCTTTCACTTAAGCCATGTAGATCCCTCCCCACCACAAGCCATCTGATTCGAATCATGAAATACTGGCCTTCACTAACCTGGGAATATTGCCTGTAAGAATACTGAGTCTGAACTTCCTTACAGATGCGATGACTTTCTATTGCGTCTTCAAGGCTGTAACGCTGCTGTTCCATTCTGTTTGGGTCCACTATGTTTTGGAAGTTGGGTAGTTTCGATGGGAGGCAAACAAGAGAATATAGCAAAGCTTTCAACTGCAGGGGTTTACACATGAAAGGAACATCCCTGGAACAAAGGGTTTCCACAAACAACTCATTTAATACACAGACTCATGGCCCTTCTTAAAATGTCTTTTATTGGTTATACATTTTCTGATGAGGCCAACCCACCCATTCTTTCAAGGACCCCTGGCTCCTGAAGACTTAGCTCCTTGTCCTAGCCATGAGCATCTGAGCGAGCACTCTGACAGAAAGGGGTGGCCAGTGTCTCCTGACCTTGTCACCGTCTTCTCCCACCTTCCTCGGGCTGTTTGAGTCCATTCCTAGAGGAGCACGACGTGGAACAGAGCGTCCCCCGTGTGAGGTCTTACACACACGAGCAGAAACACCCAGAGACAAACAGAGTCTCTACAGTCCATTGCGCAGTAGCAGCAGGAAACCGGAGAATGTCCTGAGACAGGAAGTCCAAGGGTCACCTCCTCACCCCTGACGAGTCCAAGGGGGACCTGACTTCCCGATTCCATTTTCCTTTGAAAATTCTCATTTCCCTTGAGGTGGTGGGATGCGGGCCAGAGCGGTCACCATAGGAACCACATAACCATCACAAGGTTTGACATCTTACCATTTCCTTGATCAAGAACACAGATTCAAAGAACTATTTCATGGCACATAAGGAACTCATTCTTCCTTTACTGTCATCTTACACCAGAGAGCAGGGAGGATTATAAAGTCACACTTTTCACAAGATACCCTGACTAGAAATGCACCATTGAATGACCTGGATAAGGCAAAATTACCCCACTTTTGGCAATAATTCCCTGTTAGTTGACTCTGAGAGGTCAGTCATCCAGGCTCTGAAGTATACCCCCCACCCCCAACTTCAATGGTAATTTGCATGAAAAAGTGAATTTCTCAAGAATAAGGGTCTAGGACAAGTGGCTTTCCCCAATGTTAAAAACAACTGTTACTTCTTTCAAGCCACATTATTGCTAAATTCAATGCATTTCTGGTTACTCTATTAAAAGTTAACCTACATCAACACTAATACTTGTGCCCACCTCAAATCCTGCACACTACTTACTTCCTTGGTTTCAAGATTTTGTGAGAACACTCCCAAATACAACAAGTCTTTGTGACCCCATGGACTGGAGTCCGCCAGGCTCCTCTGTCCATGGAATTCTGCAGGCAAGAATATTGGAGTGGCTTGCCGTTCCCTTCTCCAGGGGATCTTCCAGACCCAGGGGATCGAACCTGGGCCTCCTGCCTTGCAGGCAGATTCTTTCCAATCTGAGCGCCAGGGAAGCCCCCACAACAAGCAGTAGTTCAAAAGAAAACAGCAACACACACAACCTGGGTAACAAGAAAGCTAGAATAAAACCAGGAAGCTAACAGAGGAAAGGCTACCTGAGGCACACCTCCCTACAAAACAGGTATTCTTAAAGACAACCCCAGAGCTTTGGCTGAAAGTTCTCAACTGATATTCAAATTCCCCTTTCCTTACACGGTGGCAGAAAGGTTTCCCCTTAAGGAAGCTTCTCTCACGTTTCCATAGAGGGAAACAGAGGTGCGGATACACCCATCAAGCTCTTCCTTCCTCCCACAGCTCACGAGCAAAAAGTTCCCAAGGTCAAAACAGAGACTTGCCGCGCACCTCAAAGACACAACAGTCCACGTACAGCCTTCAGAGCTCTCTGCTTCATCAGCAGCTACTGAATTCCACCCTCGTGGCCAGCCTGCCTCGGCCAGGAAGGACAGACATGGTCATCCACAGAGAAGAGATGGATTCCACCAGGAAAGCTAGCAACACCTCAAAGACACAACAGTCCAGGTACAGCCTTCAGAGCTCTCTGCTTCATCAGCAGCTACTGAATTCCACCCTCGTGGCCAGCCTGCCTCGGCCAGGAAGGACAGACATGGTCATCCACAGAGAAGAGATGGATTCCACCAGGAAAGCTAGCAGGGGGCTCGTCACGGCAGGAAAGAGAGCCGGCGGATGAGGGAATCCGGGAGTGAGTCACTCTTAATATTTCCCGTTCAGAGGAGACAGAGCGTCAGAGACGGGTTTCAAAGGATGGGTGACACCCTCTCCAATCTCCTTTCAGGACAGTTCAGGTCCCGGGGAGAGATGGCAGGGCCTCCTGTTCAGCAAATAGAATCACTCCTTCTAGCATCAAAGGACTATAAAGACTGGGCACGTTTCCACCCGCCAACCCGCTGTCTTTACAATAAACATGGCTTAGAGGCAAAGCCGGGGTCCAGCGCAGGAACAGTCAGCCAACCGCGCTACGCGCTCTGCTCAGCTGCTGCATTCGTGTCCGACTCCACGACCCCAGGGACTGGAGCCCGCCAGGCTCCTCTGTGGGACTCTCCAGGCAAGAATACCGGCGTGGGCTGTCATGCCCTCCTTCAGAGGATCTTCCTGACCCAGGGATTAAACCCGGGTCTCCTTCATTGGCAGGTGGATTCTTTACCCTCTGAGCCACCAGGGAAGCCCCAGATTATTCAATAGAAGCAGCATTTTCAAATCAAAGCACAAACAAAGCTGGGGAACCCCACCTGTCTAATTAAAAGTCTTATCAAGCCAAGCTCCACTGAGTAGGTATATACTGAGCAGACCATCAGTATTTGCACAGAATCTACAGAAACACGTTCATTTGCTTAAATAAACCATTCGAAGCCCACCCCTTACCCCTCTTCCAGCTTTCAATGACCCCCCTGTGATGGTCTGTATAGTGGAGAATATGTCCCAATAGTGGAAGTTAATTACAGAAGGAAAACATTTTTTTTTCCTCTAAAAATACCTATTTTATTAAAACATCACTTCATCATTTCCGTCCATAGAAGAAAATCACTCCACTCAGAAAATAAATTTGAGACGAGGGAATAAGACAGACACAGGGATAAGCGGGCAGGTAAGCTGAGTTTTCTCAGAGGTTGGCTTTCACAGAGGTTGGCTAAGCGCATGACAAATTGCTGCCAAATGTAATTTCTGACACAAATAGTGTTCTAGAGTGGCTGTTGTGAAACTCCAGCTGTCAAATTTGGTTTGGTGACGGTCAGAAGTCAGCGCAGGCTCAAAGAGTGTGCAGAAGGCCCGTGATTCCATCCACGTGGTGTCTAAGCGCCTCTTCAGGACAGATGTTCTGTCTTCAGCTTCCAGGGCTGACCCAGGGAGCCCGCTCCTGGGCTCCACCCGCAACCTTTGCAAAGCCCAGCCATGGTAGCTGTCAGCCTGCATCTCAGATCACACCCTTCTCGGTGCCAACACCATCCGAAGAGCTCTACTTTCCCCCACGTGTCGGTGAACAGAAACGACAACCACCGCCTCTGCAGATGTAGATTCTGAAATCCCACCGCTCATCGGGAGCCCAGTCAGACCACCGCCCCGTCACTGGGGTCAGGTTCCTCTTGACCACTTTAAAGTAATAACCAGTTTAAGCATCTACATGCATGGCCATCGTAGATCAATTTCTGCATTTCCTTTTGAATCATTCATGTTTAAAAATGAAAACACACAACCCTCTCTCCTTGCCCTTCCACCTTCAAGCCCCATGGGCACCCTCAAGACAGCAGTCAGCAAGGACACATAGATACTGTTGGAGATATTTCCCAGATTCTTGGGCTGTTGAGCGTCCTCAACGGGCACTTCATCCCATTTCCAAGCCTCTAACAGCCACAGAGGTTTCCAGTTAAACAGAACAAGCTTGGTAGCCAAATATTCTGATTAGCGTTTGGCAGGGGTTTCAGAAAGGCAAGGCTGACCTTTTCCACACTCTCATCCCTCCCCCTTATGACAGAGACCCCCGAGAAACACCAATGAATATTACTCTGGGAGCACTTCATTGCCCTTAACTCACACTCACCTCCAAGAATGGAACAGGCAACTTGAAATCAGAAAAAAAAGAAAAGAAAACCATCACTTTTTCCACACCACTTCTAAAAATTCAAACTAGGTTTCAGCATTTCCTTTTTATAAATTATAAATTCTAGTTCTTCTGGTGAAGACCTGGAGTGTATTTCTATAAACATTCACAGTTTTCTGCATTGTGGAAAAAGCATGTTCCCCAGAAAAACTTTGGTGTCCACCCCTATTAAAAAATGTTTGCCCCTAGAACTAAACATCAGGGGGCTCGGTTCTGTGTTCATTTTTCTTTACTCAGAAAGCAGCTGACAGATACATCTCAAAAGGCTTTATCATCCCTCTAATCACATACTTTTTTCAGGGTGCAATGTGTTTAAAATGGTCTCTGTAGAACCAGAAACAGTAGGGAAACGAGGAAATTTTCTGACATCCACATCAGTGGCACTTTCTGAATTCTCTTATAGTTCAGTATTTTTAAGGAAAAAAGATAATAATAAAACTTTGGCTTTTTGATGGATTTCCCCATAGGAGATAATCTTGATAGTAACACTGAAAATAAATGAAGGGATATACCTGTCTGCGTCAGCTTGCTCTTCTGTGGGGTTCCTGTCCTGGCACATGTCTTTTCTTCCAGCCCCCAGACATAATTTCTCACCACCGCTCAGCCTTCAGCTCCAAAGTCCAGAGACAAACCCCTGAGGCAGTGGCTTCACTCGCTCTGGTGACAGAGCTCGCAGGAGCCAGTACAGACGCCACAGTGGCCCAACGGCGCTAGCTGCTGACTCTCAATCACAGTAAAATATGATTTCAAAGCAAGCGCTCTCCAACCCCGCTGCTCTTCTCTGGAGGCCAAAAGGGAAGCTGTATTACCAGGTCTTAGCTTTCCAACGGGGGCTCTGCTACAAGCTCTCTTAGCTACCCCTTGCTGTTTCAAGATTTGAGAACAACAGAGTCCATGGAAGCAAGACCGGTGCAAAGCTGCTGATTCTCAGTTTCGATGTATGGAAAAGGTTGCATCGGTTCCTTTCCACAGACGTGTCAAAGTCAGCGCAGGTCACAGGTCATCTGTAACCAGTGGAGGAAGAGCAAGCAAATGGAATCAAGAAAACAGAAAAGACCGTGATGGCCTGGCCAAAGCCACAAGCCCTGGGGTTACTTAGGAAGCTCTGGGGTGTGTTGTTTTTCCTGTATTAAGACACAAGAAGTGCCCAAGGAGATCACACCATCAGCCCTAGAGGAATGCAACCCTGTACACTCACTGAAAGGACTGATGCTGAACCTACAGCCCTAATTCTTTTGGCCACCTGATGCAAAGGGTGGCTGTGCAGGCGCAGGAGGGCCTAGAGGAGCTGCCCCACAGTGAAGGTCAGGAAGGGCGGCGGCGAGGAGATACCCCTCGTCCAAGGTAAGGAACAGCCGCTGTGGTTTGCTGGAGCAGCTGTGAAGAGATAGCCCACACCCAAGGTAAGAGAAATCCAAGTAAGATGGTAGGTGTTGCAAGAGGGCATCAGAGGGCAGACACACTGAAACCATACTCACAGAAAACTAGTCAATCTAATCACACTAGGACTGGAAGAAACACAAGCTGGAATCAAGACTGCCAGGATAAATATCAATAACCTCAGATATGCAGATGATACCACCCTTATGGCAGAAAGTGAAGAGGAGCTAAAAAGCCTCTTGATGAAAGTAAAAGAGGAGAGCAAAAAAGTTGGCTTAAAGCTCAACATTCAGAAAACAAAGATCATGGCATCCAGTCCCATCACTTCATAGAAAATAAATGGGGAAACAGTGGGAACAGTGTCAGACTTTATTTTTGGGAGTTCCAAAATCACTGCAGATGGTGACTGCAGCCATGAAATCAGAAGACGCTTACTCCTTGGAAGAAAAGTTATGACCAACCTAGATAGCATATTCAAAAGCAGAGACATTACTTTGCCAACAAAGGTCTGTCTGGTCAAGGCTATGGTTTTTCCTGTGGCCATGTATGGATGTGAGAGTTGGACTGTGAAGAAAGCTGAGCGCCGAAGAATTGATGCTTTTGAACTGTGGTGTTAGAAAAGACTCTTGAGAGTCCCTTGGACTGCAAGGAGATCCAACCAGTCCATTCTGAAGATCAGCCCTGGGATTTCTTTGGAAGGAATTATGCTGAAGCTGAAACTCCAGTACTTTGGCCACCTCATGGGAAGAGTTGACTCACTGGAAAAGACTCTGATGCTGGGAGGGATTGGGGGCAGGAGGAGAAGGGGACGACAGAGAACGAGATGGCTGTATGGCATCACTGACTCAACGGACGTGAGTCTGAGTGAACTCTGAGAGATGGTGATGGACAGGGAGGCCTGGCGTGCTGCGATTCATGGGGTCGCAAAGAGTCGGACACGACTGAGCGACTGAACTGAACTGAACTGATGCAAAGAGCCGACTCATTGGAAAAGACCCTGATGCTGGGAAAGATCGAAGGCAAGAGGAGAAGGGGGTGGCAGAGGATGGGGTGGTTAGGTAGTATCACCGACTCAATGGACATGAAGTTGAGCAAACTGCAGAAGACAGTGAAAGACAGGGGAGCCTGGGGTGCTGCAGTCCTCGGGATTGCAAAAAAGTGGAGACGACTTAGTGATTGAACAACAACGACCTAATAAATGGAGCTATAAAGTCTTTCTTTTTGCCTAGAACACCACAGAAAGCATCACTAAGCTAATCGATGGCACCCTGAACAGATGTCTGGGACTCTGGCGTATGAACATTGGAAATTAGCCTTGTAGAATATTCTTGCAGAACATACAACAACTGTAAAAGACCAATGATTTTGAGCTACACACGTGCACACACACACACTCATTTTCCATGTCAGACTATGCAACAAGACAGAAGCAGATTTAACCAATTTGTTTTGATTACATCAGTGTGACCAAACATAGTCACTAGAATAAAGGATGGATAGTGGATGGTTCCTCCACAGAGGCTGGTAGATCTTGCCAGGTGGGAAACTGGGGACAATCTCACGGATATTCTGTCATCATATACACACTCCTGTGTGAGTTCTTTCTCCTGTAGTCAACTTTGGGGAGGCTCTATACTTATTCCAGGAAGGTTGACTTTGTGTAAAAGACATACTTTTTTGAGAGATCTACATTTGAGATTATCTTCAGAGCCCATGATGTTTTTTAAAAGACATTTAAAAGTTTGAAATGGTTATGAAATGTCAGGCTCTTTGGAAGTAGATTTTTTAACAAAAAACATCAACAAAATATGTATTTTTTAAGTTTTAATGGTAAAACTCCAGTTCAGAGCAGGGGGGCAAATTTGCCAAACACTACTTGATGATAAGTCTGAGAAACCAAGTACGTAAAACAAAGAGGGAAATATACCTGGTAAGGATTTTTATTAAAAGAAACCAGTAAGGAGTAATTAGCATTCCACATATTACACATATGGGAGAAGAAATGGATACTGAAGCCTTTTCTGAAAGAGAAGTGACCAAAATATTTTAGAAAATAACTCTGAAGATGACGCCTCTGAACTGCAGTAATGATACCTACATAAGAGGCCACTGTCCTCTGAAGTCAACAATATAGAGAGAGATGGATATTTGTATAAGTCTATATAATATGGGTAATTATATCACACCAAATCAAATAGATTTGGAGGGAAAACGACTGAGCAACTGAACTGAACTGAACTGAACTGATGGACTTCTGATACACTGATAATTACAGGCAAGGCTGATATCCAGACAGTCCATGCGGGTAGCACATTAAATAGTGTGCTGGCCACGAAGGTTATTTGGATTTTTCTGTAATACAACATCTTACAGAAAAACCGGGCTTCCGTGCTGGCTCAGCTGGTAAAGAGTAGGCCTGCAATGCAGGAGACACTGGTGCAGTTCCTGGGCTGGGAAGATCTGCTGGAGAAGGGAGAGGCCACCCATCCCAGTATTCTCGGGCTTCCCCGGTGGCTCAGATGGGAAAGATTCGGTCTGCAATGCGGGAGACCTGGGTTTGATCCCTGAGTTGGGAAGATCCTCTGGAGGAAGGCATGGCAGCCCACTCCAGCATTCTTGCCTGGAGAATCCCATGGACAGAGGAGCCTGGTGGGCTGCAGTTCATGGGGTCACAAAGAGTCAGAATCGCTGAGCACATCTAACCACATGGAGAAACTGGCATGAACTTTGTGGCCAATCCACTATTTTGCATATCACCCCTGGATAGGAGTATCTTCTTTCTTTACACACACACACACACACACACACACACACACACACACGCACACACATACATAGGTATGTATGTACATGAGATTCCTAACATATCAACTTAAATATAAACTATGCATCTCTTTATTTCAGAATTAGTTGTTTAGAACTTATAACAGTTCTAAAAAAAATAAAATAAAATTTCAACTTGTAAGGCTATCAGGCCATTCTGCTTTAGGACAGAAGATACTGAATCACCATGGAACACATTGCTTCTATGGGGAAAAGGCATCCCAAATTTCAAATCGGTATTCCATCTCTCTTTAGTGGGGAGTAGACCGGTGTTCTCAACCCTGTTGCTGGTCAGAACACATGAGTGACTTGTAAAAAATACCAACTGCCAGGTCCTACCCTGACCAACTCGGTGCGAATCTCTGGGCCCTGGGTACTGAGCGTGCACACGCTCCCGGTGACCCCACTGTGCATCCGGGTTGAGAACCACCACCTACTCCCTCTCCAGCCAAGTGTGCAAGCAAGCTCAGGCCCTGGGCTCACAGAGAGCAGAGGTGAACACACGAGGAACATGGTTAGTTAAGAATATTTGAAAGTAAAAATCACACTGGACGAGAGGCAAGAGTTACCTGACTCAGACCAGAGAGACATTCTGCTTAAAAATTTTACCAACAGCTGTCATGAAATGGCCTCAGATTTTTTTTTCTATTTTCAAGAAGATGGATGCATTATTCTTGTGATTTTCTTCCCTCTGCATCTCAAAGAGAGAAGCTTCCAGATTTAGAAAGAAGGGTAGGAAAGTGAATGGCCACGACCACTGGGATAATTCCCTTTTTTTCTGGCTGGAAAAAGATGAGACAGGAGAAGCATCAAAGCAGATGAGTTGGACGTTTATCAAACAGGTGTGTCTTGGAAACAAAGATGAACAAGTGGATGGACATGCCTTCCTCTTTCTGGGCGTGAGCCGAGTGCCGAGAAAAAGGAGCAAGTGCGAGGAGAGGAAAGACAGGGCTGCCCTTCAAAAGCTGGCAGAGAGACAGGGCTGCACTCGGAGGGCCCAAGGGGGCAACCCTCTCTCCCCGTCTGTGAACTTGAGGAAAGAAAGGAGCAGACGGTGTTCTCTTTGGAAACTTTTTAAAATCTCTTTTAAAAATAAAATCCCTCTGTCCTTGTGCTGCAGGAGTAGCTTCATGTTAACACAACACCCCAAAGCCACGCTTCCCAGTCGTCACGGGTTGTATCTTCCCTGTGGACCACTTCACTCCTTGACCTTCCAAGAACCCAGACCCCAGAGCAGAGAACCCACGGGTGTCTCTGGCCACGAGAAAGAGCTTCTGCCGTTGGGAATCCACCACGGAGCCAGCTGGGAATCCACCACAGAGCCAGCCTCCCGCCACACAGCGAGCCAGTGCCAAAGGAGGGTGCGCCTTGGACTCAGCCATGGTCCCCAAGAACTCAGCCGGCGCCCCCATGATCTTCCCACCTCATCAAGAAACTGCTCCCTGCCTTTATTTTTCTTCTACTGCAGGCCTGCCCTTTACAGGAAGGCTTCTTCCGTGAACAGAAAACCAAACCAAAACAGGCACGATGGCATTAAGGACAAAGGCGGTCTCTGGGGCCGACACTTTGTAGGCGGCCACAGCAGAGGCAGGCACCGGCTCTTTGGGTGGGGAGACAGGCTTCCCCTCAGGACTGGCAAACCTCCTTCTTACCAAAGATGGATGTTATTTATAATAGCCATTCGAAGAATGTGTGACGTCTCACACATACACACACGCACACGCACACGCGCGCACATAGGATAGATAGGTGATGGAAAACCGCATCGAAAATCACATTCCATTATTCCGACACCACAGAGGCCAACAGAACAGATCTCAGATTTATGACTCTCTGAGCTGTGACAAGTGACTTTTTGTCTTCCAAAGTTGGGAAAATAGTGTTTGACCAGGCAACGCCGCCGCTTCATGGGAACGTGCATCTACGACCTTGGGTGGAGCAGAAATTTCGGAACACGCAGCAGCCACAGCAGCTGGAACGGACGCGCCACTTGAGCTCCTGGCGGATACTTATCAGAATCCCAAAGATGCGCATGAAATCATCTCTTCTGGACCACAGACACGATCAAACTTAAAAAATAAAGAAGGCTATAAACACTGCCAACCCATTCTTGTCTTTCGTCTCTCCCTCCTGGCATAAAATGGAATCTTGTCAACCAACCGCTTAAACATAAATATTAAAGTGATAAGTGGGACAGACTACAGATCTGCTTACAACGTCATCATTACTGAGCACCGTTTTTACCTTTTTACCAATGTATCCGTTTCGTAAAGAAGTCTGAAAAGCTTAGGGACTCATATGACACGTCATTAAATATTTAATCACCTTTTTAAGTCCTAAGCCTTTATCATATTTCATCCATCTAGACAGTTCATCCTATAACTATAGATTCCAAGGGCCCCCTTGGAGGGGGAAAAAGAGAAAATGGGGAAGAAAAAAACCTTCTGAGAGGCAGGGTTAAATTATCTCAAAGATGAGTTTCTATTGGCGCTTTAGTGAACATCAGCCTGTGAACCCACCAATCCACAGGAGGGTCAACCGATGGAGTCCATGGTTTTTAGTCTCCAAGAATCGATTTTACAAAAGATGCCACGTCTGTCGCTTTGGATTCGTGTAGGGTGAAAAACGGATGTTGCTGGTGAAGAAAAGAAAAATGCCTTCTGTTAATACTGGTCTCTGACAATGCACGAGATTAGCAATGGACAGATCTGGTTAGTTAACAAACGAAGTACCCCATCAGGCTCAAAGCAGACTCTCTCCACCCCTTCCCAAACCAAGTAACCAAGGCCACACTCAGGGATGCGATTCTTAAAGGCGTCATTTAGTTGCTGGCCGCCTATCTTGGGATCGCTTTTTGATTCCATGACGGAGTATCCACTGCTTTAAAACACGCGTCTGTAACTAGGCTGTGCACATCCCACGCACGTGCGCTAGGCACGCGTGCCAAGCTGCTTCAGTCCTGCCCGACTCTGTGCTGCCTGGTGGACTGCAGCCCGCCAGGCTCCTCTGTCCGTGGGATTCTCTGGGCAAGAATACTGGAGTGGGCTGCCATGCCCTCCCCCAGGGGATCTTCCCCACCCAGGGATCAAGCCCGCGTCTCTTCCGGCTCCTGCACTGGCAGGCAGGTTCTTTACCACTCGAGCCGCCAGCAAAGCCTGTATACATCCCATCGATGGCTAAACACGAGGAAGAGCAAAGACGGCTCAAAGATTCAGTTTACACGTAACCCTGTCACCTAGGAAGTAATTTTCAGACAAAGTAGCAAAACAATAAGACATTTTAGAGATTTACGCACATTCAGCTCCCAAGAAGTGAGTGGCAGAATGAGAAACCAGCTTTCGGAACAGTAAATGGGCATTGCTCGAGCTCGACTCTGGGGAGCTGCTGTGCATGAAACAGCTAGCAGTCTTACTCATCTATTGATAACGGGCTTCCCTGGTGGCTCAGATGGTAAAGAACCTGCCTGCAATGTGGGAGACCTGGGTCCGATCCCTGGGAGGATCCCGTGGAGGAGAGCATGGCAACCCACTCCAGTACTCTTGCCTAGAGAATCCCATGGACAGAGGAGCCTGGTGGGCTACAATCCACGGGGTCACAAAGAGCTGGACAGGACTGAGCCACGAAGCACAGCACATTGATAAAGAGGGATCTTATGTCCCTCCATGATGATCTGATCCTTGTGGAAAATAAAGTAGCCTGCCCAACCCTAGGTCTGGGTGGAGAAAATTCATCTTGGAGATTAAAAACCAAGAAGCAAAAAGGTGGTCTCTGCTCATGCTGCTCAGACCGTAAACTTGACATCACGTCCTGCTCTTTGCTGGGGGAAGAAGCATGGTCCAACGCAGGAAGCCACGCGTTTCAAAACCATTCTGAAAGAAAGGAAGCCAGAGGCTCTGCCCCAGGACCGCCCTCCTCAAAGAGCCCAACTCGGTGACAGGAAGCGCCTGGCTGACCTCCGGGAACCTCACACCTCCAGTTAGGAGTGGACACATCGGCTCCCGGTCCACAGTCCTCCCAGTACAATCAAAACCAACCGGTCGAACCAAAAAGAACAATTCCTCCAGGCGGAACGGAGAGCCTGAGCTGGCAGGGCCCCTCCCGACTGTCTGGAGGCATCGCTCCTCTCAGGTACCCGTCGGCAGCTAAATATGAGCCTTTCTGCACACAGACGTGCAGGTGACTCACTCCGCTTCCCCTGACTTTGAGGATTTTCGTTCACAGCCTACGTGTTGCCTAGCTCTAGGTTTTCTAATTATATTTGTTTTAAACCTGAGAGCAGAGGGCGGGATGACTCAGCCCTGTGGGAACCTGGAATGCCCACCCATGGACATGTTAGAAAACAATGCAAAGAGGAAAGGAACTAAGAAAGCAAGCCCCAAATAAGGCCGGTGGTCACCACTAAGTACAGTGACTCAGAAAAGAGAGAGAGAGTCTCTGGCTTTGCCACGGGGTGCTTCCTAGCCATATTAACCAGGGTCCCAGGTGTGGGTGCAGCCTCTGGAGCCCCCGGATGAATAAACTACTTCCGATCACTAACCACGCACACAGCGCCCTGACCGAGTGTTTTACCGTCGTGCTGATTGGCCTTCCCACATCCCCTCCACACTTAGGGCACCTTTTCACGTCCTTTGAAGCCTTTCACTATCAAAACAGGACCCGTCCGGTCTCAGCGTGTCTCGGGGACTACTCCCCATGCCCGCCAGCCGCGTCCTGTCTTTCGGTCGGTGGGTGGCTCAGGGGATCTAGCCTAGGTCTGCGAGGGAATTCAATAACCGCTCCTGTCTCTAAGCAGGAAAAACAAGTCCTCAGGCACCTTCCGGTTTATCCTCAGGCGGGGAAAGCACCGTGAGAGCCAGGGGCAGGGGGAGCAGGCAGGCATGTGAACATGGAAACTGTGGCGTGTCTCCCGCGTGGGTTTCGAGGCTGTGAAAGGCTGGGAGGGAACCAGTGGCTTCCAGAAGCGGCCGACTAAGAATAGCAAGGATAGCAACCAGGAGACCGCAGACGCCGAGGAACCGCCCCCAGACCACAGACCCAGGCTGGGCTTCTCGGAAGGGGCGGGGGGGCACTGGACTTCCCTGGTGGTCAAGTGGTGAAAAACCCCGCCTGCCGACGCAGGGAACACAGGTTCGATCCCTGGCCCGGGAAGAGCCCCTGCGTCACGGCTGCCGATGCTGGCGAGCCCTCGCGCATGCGCAGCGGCGCCCGACCGCGGCCACTGGAGAAGGCCATGCGCAGCGACGAAGTCCCGGTGCAGCCCTTCACTAATTAATGAAGAGGGGCCAGGCACAGGGAGGACTGGAGCACCCGCCTGGAGCGTCGCCACCAGCGCCGAGTCTCCAGCTCCCCTGCGAGACCACAGTTTAGGAGGCCGGTCAGCCCTGCCTAGGGCCTCCCTGGAGGCCCAGATGGTAAGGAATGGTCTTCTTCAATGCAGAAGATGCAGGTTTTACCCCTGGGTGGGGAAGATCCCCGGGAGGAGGAAATGGCAACCCACTCCAGTGTTCTTGCCTGGAGAATCCGTGGACGGAGGAGCCTGGCCAGCTGCAGTCCATGAAGTCACAGAGTTGGACACAACTTAGCCACTGAACAGCATCACCTCTGTCTAGCAATGTGGTTCAACCTGGGACATCCCAGCACATTCCGAGGACATAAGCACCTCCCCGGACCATCACTGGAGCCACCTGGGTTTTGTTTCTGGGGGTTTTCATCTAGGACAGGGGTCAACGATTGATTGACCAGGGGCCAGATCCAGCGGACTGCCTGTCTCTGAAACAAAGTTTTATTGGGTCACAGCCTGTGTCTGCCCACTGGGTATGGCGGCTCTCATGCTCAAACAGAAGTCGCGCTGTCGCGGCAGCCCACAGAGCCTGAAGCATCTGCTTTCTTGTTGTCCGACTCTTTTGCAACCCTACGGACTGTAGCCCACCAGGCTCCCCCATCCATGGGATTCTCCAGGCAAAAAATACTGCAGTGGGTCGCCATCTTTTTCTCCATGGGATCTTCCCCACCCAGGGATCGAACCTGCGTGTCCTGTGTGGACAGTTTGTTTCCCACAAGTCACTCGGGAAGCCCAAACCTTGTCTGTCCAACAGTCCTTTACAAACACGCTGGCCGGCCCCACACCCCAGAGAACAGGCGCTAGTCAGTCACGGCCCCCAGTGAGAGCGTGAAAGAGAAAGCAGGCGAGAGGACCTTAACGCCTGTCCACGCCTCAGCCCAAACAGGGACAAAACATTTGGGATTTCTGAAAGAGGTACATGTCTGGGCTGGGGCCTTAATTATACTGTTCTTCACTGAGAAAGAGGATCGTTTTTCCTGCCTCTTCACCGCTCCTACCACCTCAACAGTCGCCTCTCAGCATGGTTTCCTGAGGCTTCAGCCGAAGCGTTTGGACTCAGAGTTTCCACTGAGAAACCTCAATCCCACCGGAAAGCAGGAGAGAGTCATGACCTCACAAGGCACGTCCATCCCAGAGCCGCGAAGACGGCTGCCGTAAAAGGCGGGGTGGGGGGGCTGGAAGTGACCCGCACAGTCCCACAGCGCTAATTCACCAGAGCCACGGTGTTGGGACAGATCGCAAAGGCGGCTTCAACGTCAGTTGCCCACGGCTGTTAAGCAAGGACTCAGGAATTTTTCTCAAGTGTGCTCCATTGAAACCTCTAAGAAGAAGTCACTTGGAAGAGGGGGTTGCGGGGGAACGGTATGCATTTTCAATAGTCAGACATATAAAGAAAACATACTTTCATCTGACAAAAAAAAAAGGGACAAAGAAGGCACCTTTAAAACAAGAGTACAGAACCCCCCACGAACAGCTGTGTGCGGGTTGCACTTTATGTGGAATCCAAGTTTAAAATGCTCTGGGGGTTGCACAAGAATTCTAAAACAAAGTAGCCAGGATTGAAAAGGGCCCCGACTGGCTACTATCCACATAAGCAGAGAGGAAATGCTGAACCCAAACGTGCGGCAGGCTAAGAGCGTCTCAAGCATGACTCACCTCCCCTTCTGCCTCAACCGTGGGTGTTAGTTGAATGCTGAGTCCCCACGGGCTGCCTTTATATTTCATTGTGTTATTTTTATTAATTCTTATTTATTGGCCACGCTGCGTGACATGTAGGATCTTAGTTCCCTGCTGCTGCTGCTAAGTCACTTGTCGTGTCTGACTCTGTGCGACCCCATAGACAGCAGCCCACCGGGCTTGGCCGTCCCTGGGAGTCTCCAGGCAAGAACACTGGCGTGGGTTGCCATTTCCTTCTCCACTTAGTTCCCTGACCAGGGATCAAACCCATGACTCCTGTAGTGGAGATGCAAAGGCCTAACCACTGGACCACCAGGCATGTCCCAGGGCTATCTATTTTATCGGTTTATTTTTATTTATTTATTTATTGGCTGCTCTGCAAGGCTTTCGGGATCTTAGTTCCCAGACCAGGGATTGAACCCATGTCCCCTGCAGTACAGGCGCAGAGTCTTAGCCACTGGACCATCAAGGAAAATCCCAGGGCTGCCTTCTTAAAGGGGACGAAGATGCCCAAAAAGACGCCCAGTCCATCTCTCCTCAAACTCTTCCCAGCATCTCTTCAGTCATCCAGTCGACATATGGTTCAGACTTAGATTCAAGCTTAACCAGAAGAACTCAAAATCCATGGGACCTGCTGAGGCCACCCAGGTCTGCTCTCGTCTCCTGGCAACTTTCAAGTATGCGGTCGAGTGGTGGTAACTCTAGCCCCCACGCTGTGCTTTACGCTGCGGGTCATACTCATCCGGTACAGAAACTTGTGTTCTTGGACCACCTTTATCCACTGCCCCCAACCCACACACCCCTGGCAACCACCAGTCTACACTCCGAAAATTGTTTTTTTAAGATTCCACATTTAAGTGAGATCATGCAGTATTTGCTTTTTCTGTCTGACTTACTTCACTTAGAATAATGCCCTCAAGCTTCACCCACCTTGTTGTAAATAACAGGATTTCCTTTTTTAACGCTTGAGTAATATTCCATTGTGTGTGCATGTGCATATGTATTACCTTTTCTTTATCTCTGCATTCATTAATGGACACTCAAGATTGTTTCCACATCTTGGCTGAGATAAATAATGCTGCAGTGAACTTGGGGGTTCAGATATTTCTTCAAGATAGTGATTTCATTTCCTTCAGGTCTGTGCCCAGAAGTGGAATCATTAATCATAAGATGGTGCTATTTTTAACTTCGTGAGGTTTTCTATCCTGGCTGGACCAGTTCACATCCCACCAGGGAGCCTCTTTTCTCTGAATCTTCCCCAGAGTTCCTCTCTTTTGTTTCAAACCTTCCAGATGTTACATGATGCCTGACTGCGTTTTTTTTTAATAATATGTTCTTTTTTAAAAGACTTTTTTTTTTTGATGTGGGCCATTTTTAAGGTCCCTGTCGAATTTGTTATGATACTGCTTCTGTTTCATGTTTGGGTTTTCCGGCCACGAGGCACGTGGGATCCTAACTCCCTGACCAGGAATCGAACTGGCACCCCCTGCATTAGGAAGGCAGAGAGTTAACGGCTAGACCACCAGGGAGGCCCGGATCATGATTTACATGTCATTCACTTCCCCTGTTTCAGCTGTTAGTCTGGACTCATCTGTTCCTCTAACAATACTCACCATAAGCTCTGGATATGTTGGCCTTTCTTTGGAATTCTTCTTCAAGCTTAAAGGGAAAAAAAAAATCACATTAAAATCTAGAAACCATCTGTGTTTCCACTAGACTAGGATTTCAGAACCTGCAGAAGACCAAACAGAACCACCTTTAAAAATGTACTGAAGACATAAATCTCCTGCCTCGACTTTCCTCTTCAGTTACACTGCCCGACGGTGTTTGAAATCACCCTGTACCTTAACAGGAAGGCTGAGGCTGTGTGCGTTTGCTTTCCTTACATTTCTTTACCAATGACATACAAACTAGCCTTTATTATGTATC
>SJYC01078670.1:0-14740 GCA_006408675.1 Madoqua kirkii
GCTAAGTACTTGTCGTGTCTGACTCTGTGCGACCCCATAGACAGCAGCCCACCGGGCTTGGCCGTCCCTGGGAGTCTCCAGGCAAGAACACTGGCGTGGGTTGCCATTTCCTTCTCCACTTAGTTCCCTGACCAGGGATCAAACCCATGACTCCTGTAGTGGAGATGCAAAGGCCTAACCACTGGACCACCAGGCATGTCCCAGGGCTATCTATTTTATCGGTTTATTTTTATTTATTTATTTATTGGCTGCTCTGCAAGGCTTTCGGGATCTTAGTTCCCAGACCAGGGATTGAACCCATGTCCCCTGCAGTACAGGCGCAGAGTCTTAGCCACTGGACCATCAAGGAAAATCCCAGGGCTGCCTTCTTAAAGGGGACGAAGATGCCCAAAAAGACGCCCAGTCCATCTCTCCTCAAACTCTTCCCAGCATCTCTTCAGTCATCCAGTCGACATATGGTTCAGACTTAGATTCAAGCTTAACCAGAAGAACTCAAAATCCATGGGACCTGCTGAGGCCACCCAGGTCTGCTCTCGTCTCCTGGCAACTTTCAAGTATGCGGTCGAGTGGTGGTAACTCTAGCCCCCACGCTGTGCTTTACGCTGCGGGTCATACTCATCCGGTACAGAAATTTGTGTTCTTGGACCACCTTTATCCACTGCCCCCAACCCACACACCCCTGGCAACCACCAGTCTACACTCCGAAAATTGTTTTTTTAAGATTCCACATTTAAGTGAGATCATGCAGTATTTGCTTTTTCTGTCTGACTTACTTCACTTAGAATAATGCCCTCAAGCTTCACCCACCTTGTTGTAAATAACAGGATTTCCTTTTTTAACGCTTGAGTAATATTCCATTGTGTGTGCATGTGCATATGTATTACCTTTTCTTTATCTCTGCATTCATTAATGGACACTCAAGATTGTTTCCACATCTTGGCTGAGATAAATAATGCTGCAGTGAACTTGGGGGTTCAGATATTTCTTCAAGATAGTGATTTCATTTCCTTCAGGTCTGTGCCCAGAAGTGGAATCATTAATCATAAGATGGTGCTATTTTTAACTTCGTGAGGTTTTCTATCCTGGCTGGACCAGTTCACATCCCACCAGGGAGCCTCTTTTCTCTGAATCTTCCCCAGAGTTCCTCTCTTTTGTTTCAAACCTTCCAGATGTTACATGATGCCTGACTGCGTTTTTTTTTAATAATATGTTCTTTTTTAAAAGACTTTTTTTTTTTTGATGTGGGCCATTTTTAAGGTCCCTGTCGAATTTGTTATGATACTGCTTCTGTTTCATGTTTGGGTTTTCCGGCCACGAGGCACGTGGGATCCTAACTCCCTGACCAGGAATCGAACTGGCACCCCCTGCATTAGGAAGGCAGAGAGTTAACGGCTAGACCACCAGGGAGGCCCGGATCATGATTTACATGTCATTCACTTCCCCTGTTTCAGCTGTTAGTCTGGACTCATCTGTTCCTCTAACAATACTCACCATAAGCTCTGGATATGTTGGCCTTTCTTTGGAATTCTTCTTCAAGCTTAAAGGGAAAAAAAAAATCACATTAAAATCTAGAAACCATCTGTGTTTCCACTAGACTAGGATTTCAGAACCTGCAGAAGACCAAACAGAACCACCTTTAAAAATGTACTGAAGACATAAATCTCCTGCCTCGACTTTCCTCTTCAGTTACACTGCCCGACGGTGTTTGAAATCACCCTGTACCTTAACAGGAAGGCTGAGGCTGTGTGCGTTTGCTTTCCTTACATTTCTTTACCAATGACATACAAACTAGCCCTTATTATGTATCAAAATATATATTCACTTTCCTTCTAAACAGCTTTTAATCCACCCCCTCTTGCAAAGACCCTGGGCAGGTGTTTCTTAAATTACCACTGTCTGTTCATTATCTCCAATACCTGGTTCTCTCCGCTCCTGATCTCCTTGCGGGTACAGTTTGCTTTCATATGCTCCCTGCTGAACCTGCTTGAGACACAAGCACTAGGGCACAGGACGCCTAAGGCCACTGCTGCCTGACCACCGCTCGGCTGATGGCCGGGAAAGCTCGCTGGCGTGGACTTAGCAGAGGTTCTTCTCAGAAACCCCTGGCGGCCCTGCGCTGCGCAAGGGGCGCCCGTCATCCAGCTGTCTGTACACAGAGACCTTTGATCACATCTGATACCAGAGGCAACAGTCATGAACCACAGTGAGAAGAGGCCCACCCCTCATCCAGCTGCCCCCTTAAAATGGAAGAGAAAAGAAAGTTTATTTGGAGTTGGAATCCCAGGTTACAGAATGGAGGAAGGGATGGTTTTGAAAAGTATGATTTGCGAGGCAACCTGCAGAGCCCTCTGCCCATGGGCCCTAAAACCATCCACAGTGGGAAGGACGTCTGCCTGGCGTGGAAGGAACTCTGAAAGTGACGGCCGGAATAGCGGGCGGCCGGAATAGTGACGGCCGGAATAGTGGGCGGCCGGGATTTGCGCTGATGGACCACCTGGAGCAAGCGAGACCTGCGCGGTGTGACGTGAGCCCCGCTCCACGGAGGGTGACAGTTGAGGGCAGGTCCAGACGCGGAGCCAGCGAGGGGAACGGCTGAAATGCTCGGGGTTGGAAAAAACTCAAGATGGGAAAAAAAAAAAGGACGCTCTTTGAATCAAAACAGCCAAGAGCAGCCTCCCAGGCAGCGCTGCAGTGGAGGGCAGGGAGCCTGAGGCAGGGAACAGGCAGAGGCGGGGACAGAGGCCTCGCTGCCCGGACAGCCGGCGAGAGCGCGGCCATCCCAACTGAGGCTCAAACAAAAATGAGTAGGAGAGGAGGCCAGCGTTCACCGCCAGGCTGCTTTGGGAAGGCATGTCTGCGCAACAGGAGACCTCCAGCCCCCACCGATGAAGCCTTGCATGCCCCTGTGCTGGACTCCAGAAGGCTCCACCAGTGGTCCCCAGCTGCAGGTGGCCCTGCCGTCCAAGGCACACTCGGGGACTTCTGGAGGCACCCCTGGCTAACGCAGCTGGTGGTGCGGGGGCTGTAATTCGCATCTAACAGGTGGAAACCGAGGCTGTCGCTCAGCATCCCATAACGCCCAGGACGGTTCCCCAGCAAGCACTTTGATTTCTTTCTTTTTTTGAGAAGTGTAGGAAAAAAACACAGCTGTTGGAGGACGACCACCCTACAGTATCGTGTTGGCGTCTGCCACACATCGAGATTTATCTTTTCAAAAAGGAATTCCTAAGACCTCAAAGATTGCTGCTGAACAGGTTATTTTTTACTTATGGCCTCTGATTAGAAAGCTTGAAATGTACAAGCACTACTGCAGAGTATTGAAGGAAAACATTTACACAGCACACCAAAGCTGTTTATTGATTTAATATAACTGATACAACCCATTCTCTCCACCTTTTAAATCAAGAACACTTCAAAACACGAACTAAGAATAGCAAAATACTCAGGGTGAGGTTAGGAAGAAAAGCAAATTTTCCACGTTGAATAGGAAGCACTTGAAATTCAGCACCAAATAACAACTATGGAGTTCAAAGCTACACCAATTTCTTTTTGGATCCGAGTCAGACTTTTGAATTTTCAAGTGGCTTGTCGTTTTCAAGCGTGCAATTAGCTAACTGCCCTAATTCCCCTTCCAAACGCCACAACACACACTCCTGACCGTAGCCGACACTGAAACATGCCTCCGTGCCGTGCTGAGAGCTGCTAGCTTCAAGTGTGTGCTGAGCAGAGGGGTTCTGCCCCTTCGAATCCCCCCTAACTGGCCGTTTCCCAGAAGGGCTCCTGGGAGCATCTGCAGAAGAAAAACACAGCTCGCCTCCCAAGCCATACATTTGTCCTGAGCTTCATAAATACCCAGGGCCTCTT
Organism: Madoqua kirkii; assembly: GCA_006408675.1. Lineage (NCBI taxonomy): Eukaryota > Metazoa > Chordata > Mammalia > Artiodactyla > Bovidae > Madoqua > Madoqua kirkii. The sequence goes on from SJYC01078670.1 coordinate 3,865, forward strand.
TTTACCATCCTTCCTGAACAAGTCAGCAACTATGTTTGATCGTCTCTATTTTGCGTCTGTTTCTCTGAGTCAGACAGGACCAGCGTCTGGGCGGGTCTCTGACCTCCAACAGACTTCGCGCCGGTGGATGGGGCCCTGGGCTCTTAAACAGGCCTGAAGGCTCAGCAGAAAGGAAGTCAAGCTTTGGGGCGCTTGGCTCAGCTGGTCTCTAGGGAGCGACTCTCGGCCCCCAAGCCTGTGTCCAGCTGAGAGAGGTTATGGTGAAAGAACACAAGCCTGCCAAGATTCCGTTTTCGTAGAAACTCATTTGTGAAACCTTCTGCAGGACCAGGGTGTGAGGCCTTTCCATTTCCCTAGCGTGAATCCCAAACAAGGCCTAGATGGCCAGTCCCTCCAGGAACTCTTTAAAGCCCTGAGATAAGAAAGCCACGTGGGCATCCCTGGTGGCTCAGTGGTGAAGAATCCGCCTGCCAGGGCAGGGGACACAGGTTTGATCCCTGGCCCAGAAAGACCCCACATGCTGCGGACTACTAAGCCCGCGCACCGCAACTCCCGAGCCTGTGCTCTGGAGCCCGGGAGACACAGTCCTGAGTCCTGAGCTGCCACTGCTGGAGCCCAGGCACCCAGGGCCTGGGGCTGGCAGCGGGAGGAGCCACGCGTGAGAAGCCCGCACACGGAAGCGGAGAGGAGCCCCCTCTCTGAGACCAGGGAGAGGCCGAGCAGCAACGAAGACGCGGCACGGCCAAAAATGAAAGTAAGCAGATAACTAAACGAAATTATATACAAAAAAGAAGGCCACGTGTAGGGAAGGAAGAGTAGGAACACGCTTGTTTGAAAATAAGTACAGAAAGGAGGGGTTTGTAGGAAATCTCGGTTGTTGCTGCTTTTCTTCAAGCTCATATGGAATAAACGTCTTGACTCGCTTTGGTTTTCTCTCTTCCTCTCACCCCCTCTGATGTTACTGCTAAAGAAAGATACCAGCGGAACCCTGGGCTCTATCAAGTCATAACTTGGGGAGTAATAGCAGATGAGTGCCCTACTCCCCTGCAAAAATCAGATCACGGCATCTGGTCTCATCACTTCATGGCAAACAGAAGTGGAAAAAGCGGAAACGGTGGCAGATTTTATTTTCTTGAGCTCCAAAATCACTGCAGACGGTGACTGCAGCCACAAAACTAAAAGAGGTTTGCTCCTTGGGAGATTAGCTATGATAAACCTAGGCAGCGTATTAAAAAGCAGAGACATCACTTTGCCGACAAAAGTCCATATAGCCAAAGCTCTGGGTTTTCCAGTAGTCACGTACTGATGTGAGAGCTGGGCCATAAAGAAGGCTGACTGCCAAAGAACTGATGTTTTCAAACTGGTGCTGGAGAAGACTTGAGGGCTTGAGGGTCCCATGGACTTCAAGGAGATCAAACCAGTCCATCCTAAAGGAAATCAACTCTGAATCTTCACTGGAAGGACTGAAGCTCCACTACTTTGGCTGCCTGATGCAAAGAGCTGGAAAAGACCCTGATGCTGGGAAAGATTGAAGGCGGGAGGAGAAGGGGGTGACAGAGGATGAGACGGTTGGATGGCATCAGCAACTCGATGGACGTGAGTTTGAGTTAACTCTGGGAGATGGTGAAGGACAGGGAAGCCTGGCGTGCTGCAGTCCACAGGGTCACAAAGAGTCAGATACGACTGGGCGACTGAACAGCCACAACCACTGTCAGCTGACCAGCAGTGACCGGAGGAGTGTGACCACCCAGCGGAAGCCCCCCGATGGAAGCGCAGCAGCAGAGGATGCGGCTCCTGGGACTAAACAGAGAGAGGAGAAGCCGGCAAAATCACTCAACAGCCCTCTCGATGGCCAGAAGACACTCTGCCCTGTGGGCGGGGCCGGCCAGCCCGCTCTGCGGAGAGGAGAGGGGCCACACAGGAAGCCACACAGGAAGCCTGCAAACAGGAGAATTGGAACTTTCAGTTCTCCGAGGCTTTCGTTTAAAAAAACAAAAGAAACCTGTGAAAAGCTTCAGCACTTTGACTCTAGGGGAAGTTCTAAGTAAGAAGAAAAGTTGATGAAAGATGATTAAATGATTTCTCAATAAATTACAGGAGAGAAGCAGCTTTCTGAACAGAAGGCAGTCGACAACCGGTCCATAGACTCAGGCCTAAGTCAGGGGTTCTGACGACAGCCCTCCAGGAAAATGATGTGAGAACATCCCATCAGCCCTGGTATTCAGGACCAGCCCCTCCCAGACCAATTAAATCAGCATCTCTGAGGCCAGTGGGCACATCTGAAAGGTGTGTCATGTTGTATAAGAAGGCAACCGGAGCTGAGAATCATTAGGTTAAACCGGTGATTCCCACCAGGCCACTTGGCTTTGTCAAGCTTTTCACACCAGCTTTGTTTTTATCAAAGCTTTCTGAAGTTCCCAGAATCTTGGGGACAAGGGCCAGGAGGGAGAAAGGTTACAAGGCAGCGAGTCTGAAAAGCTTCCTTAAATAAGACCCTTCCTCCTCGCCACCCCTCCGGAGAAAGACGGGGCTGAACCATCCGAGAGGAATCATCCCTTTCCTCCGTGACCTTTAAACCCTCGAGGACAAGGAACAAACAACAGACACCGGGTCCTTGAAACCAGAGGGCATGATCCTGAAGCCATGTCAGCCGGCAGGTGTAACCACCGCACCTGGAGGCTCAGCAAGGCGAGCAGAGAGGGGACACCACCCAGGCGCCCAGGGGAAGCGCTGATACGCATCCAGCGGCATCCAACAGGCGGGCGTCACACCGCCCATCACTCCAGCCTCTCCGGCCATTCAGCCAAGACTAAAACGAAAACAACGGCAAGTCAGCCTCCTGTGTCTTTAGGGGAAAGAACCAGGGGTGACGGGCCTAGAGCCTGTGAAAATCCCAAGGGGCCTTTGCTTCACAAGCAACAGACAGCTGCTTGGTGCTACCACGTTTTGCAATAAAAACTGCATTCGGAATGCCTCTTCCAAGGCGCGTGGAGGCCAAGGAAGGGTAACCCTTGGGGAAGCCAGCCTCTCCAGCGGGCGGTGGAACACCAGGCCCTTGCTTAGCGCCAAGCAAGCAGAGCCGGGCCCCTGGGCGACCACAGCAGGGCTTTCAGCATCTCCAATGGCCTCTGCCCCGGCTCACAGCTGCACGGCAGCGCCCAGGGTCACGGCCCGCTTTCCATCACGGCACCGTCTTTCCAGCATCCCTTGCAGTGATCATCAGCGTCAAGTCATGCCGGGTACCCTGGGGCCCCTGCAGCCGGAAACCACCAGGTTTTCTGGAGGAAAACAATCCCCTCTTCTAGTTCCCTCAATTCCACCAGCGACTTCCACGAAAACACACTCACGAGATCAGTATGGCTCCTTCCGTCTCTCCACCCCAACTCTATTTTCCCTTCTCAGACGTGCCCCCTCCCCAGCTGGAACTGTCTGTCCACTTCCGGGCAGGCAGAGCCATCGGTGAGCAGGCCTTGTCTAAGAATCAGCCTAAAACACCGAAATCGCTCGGTAAGACTTCTAGGTGCCTAAGGGCAGCTCTGAGTGTAGCCTCCGCCGTCTTCTCCAGGGTAGTCCTTTGCATCACATCTCCTCTCCACCTGAGCCCTCCAGTGGGCCCACACCTCTGTCTTTACGCCTGGCCCACATCAAATGGCTCAGCCTCTCATGAAACAGTTTCCCAGCCTGCGACAGGGTGATGAGGTTCCTCCCACCGGGAACCCCTTCTCCTCCTCCACTTCCCTTTGCCCTGGCACACACCTCAGGTGGTCCCAGCTCGGGCTTTATCTCCTCCAGAAACTTTCCCCTAAGGCGTTGCCTCTGAGTCCCCCCCAAGACCCAGTGCCCAGCTCCCTCTGGACCTGGGCTAGAATGACTGAGCGGGACACTCCCCTCTGTGGCCCTGAGCTCAGTGGGGACCAGGCAGAGCTGTCTTTGTTGCTTAGCAAGGAGGACACACTCCGTCAGCACTGGGAGTGGATGTGGGCAGGTGGATTAGACCGGTGGAGGAAGCCAGGAGGACCCCTTCCGCCTTCACCCTCACTTCTGGGAGACGGGCTCTCTTACCACTGTGAGGTAAAGTCAACAAACTCTTCGGAGAACTTGTCTGCGGGCAGCTGCGGCGACGGCTCCTCCACCACCTGTTTGAGCTGCTGGAAAGGAGTCCCCCACGAGTCGTAGGGAAACCGGAGGATGGCCAGCTCGATCTGGAGGGGAGAGGTGCACAGGAGATGAGAGCCGACTCTGGGCTGCTGGGCACCGGGCAGCCGCTGGGGCACCCACGTCGTCTAGGAGAACCGGGGGGCAACCAGACGGGGGCAGTCGGGTGAAGTGTGCAGAGGGGACGCCAACGATGCCACATTCCCCAGCAGTGTGCCTGCACGTCCTGGGGCTAGGGGTGACATCGTCTGGGAGACAGCTCCTCAAGCCTGTGTAGAAGCCGGTCCTCACTAAGGAAATCCACCCTGAATATTCACTGGAAGGACGATGCTGAAGCTCCAATACTGTGGCCACCTGATGCGAAGAACTGACTCACTGGGAAAGACCCTGATGCTGGGACAGATTGAGGGCAGGAGGAGAAGGAGACGACAGAGGATGAGATGGCTGGATGGCATCACCGACTCAATGGACATGAGTTTGACTAAACTCTGGGAATTGGTGATGGACAGTGAGGCCTGGCGTGCTGCAGCCCATGGGGTCGCAAAGAGTCCAGCACGACTGAACGACCCCCTTGCTGAAACCCAGTGCGGCGCTTCATAAAACTGTGAGCCAGCCGTGTGCAGCGTCAGGACGAAAGGAGCCAGGCTTTCAAACGGTTAGTCTCAAAAGCAGCTCTCGCCCGAGGACGCTTGCCTCTGCTGCCACCTGCTGGTCACACGCTGGAATGAAACACACTGGGCCAAATGGCTGCGCTGTTTCTGGACTCCGCTTTGCTGTTACACCATCACGTGCCTTCTGGGCAAGGATGTGAAACAGCTCACGGGATTTACTCAGCTGCTGTGTCTGGGAAGGAACCAGGACCACCATGGATCCTTCCAGACCTCGCTGATACCCTGAAAATCCACGCTCAGCAGACTTACACGTGGGGCTCTCGCCATATAAATAAGTTCAGGGCTGCGCCCCGAGGCAATGAGCCTGTCGGTTACTACGTGTCGGGGCTATGCCTGTAGTCAATGGCCAAGACTTGTCTCGTAACCATATTCGGAGAAGCTGAGCCCATGTCTTGGACAGCAAAGCTCTCCATAGCAGGGTCTGGGACTAAACTCTGGGAATTGGTGATGGACAGTGAGGCCTGGCGTGCTGCAGCCCATGGGGTCGCAAAGAGTCCAGCACGACTGAACGACCCCCTTGCTGAAACCCAGTGCGGCGCTTCATAAAACTGTGAGCCAGCCGTGTGCAGCGTCAGGACGAAAGGAGCCAGGCTTTCAAACGGTTAGTCTCAAAAGCAGCTCTCGCCCGAGGACGCTTGCCTCTGCTGCCACCTGCTGGTCACACGCTGGAATGAAACACACTGGGCCAAATGGCTGCGCTGTTTCTGGACTCCGCTTTGCTGTTACACCATCACGTGCCTTCTGGGCAAGGATGTGAAACAGCTCACGGGATTTACTCAGCTGCTGTGTCTGGGAAGGAACCAGGACCACCATGGATCCTTCCAGACCTCGCTGATACCCTGAAAATCCACGCTCAGCAGACTTACACGTGGGGCTCTCGCCGTATAAATAAGTTCAGGGCTGCGCCCCGAGGCAATGAGCCTGTCGGTTACTCCGTGTCGGGGCTATGCCTGTAGTCAATGGCCAAGACTTGTCTCGTAACCATATTCGGAGAAGCTGAGCCCATGTCTTGGACAGCAAAGCTCTCCATAGCAGGGTCTGGGACACCCAGCATAGATTGGGAGTTTGGGAAGGACATGCACACAGTGCTGTCTTTAAAACGGACAACGCACGAGGGCCTGCTGTGCAGCCCAGGGGACTCGGCTCGACGTTCTGTGATAACCTAAGTGGGAAAGGAGTCTGAAAAGAAAAAGCTGAGCCCATGTCTTGGACAGCAAAGCTCTCCATAGCAGGGTCTGGGACAGCCAGCATAGATTGGGAGTTTGGGAAGGACATGCACACAGTGCTGTCTTTAAAACGGACAACGCACGAGGGCCTGCTGTGCAGCCCAGGGGACTCGGCTCGACGTTCTGTGATAACCTAAGTGGGAAAGGAGTCTGAAAAGAATAGATGCAAGTATAACTCATCACTTCACTGTACTCCTGCAGCCGCGCAACACTGTTAATCAGCCAGGGGGCTGAGAGGGTGAAGAATCTGCCTGCAACGCGGGAGACCTGGGTCCAGGCCCTGGGTCAGGAAGGTCCCCTGGAGAAGGGAATGGCTACTCATCCCAGTATTCTCGCCGAGAAAATCCCATGGACGGAGGAGCCTGGCGGGCTACAGTCCAGTGGATTGTAAAGAGTCAGACACAACTGAGTAACTAACAGAACATGCTTCAATATAACAAAACACACTTCAATGTAAAACAAAATATTCTTAAAAAGCTCTCTCAGGGTCCACACAGATTCATGCTCTTGGAGTAGCCTGAGCTTCTACATGCTTGATTCGAGTGGTTTAAATTTAAACCACAAGGATAACTCTCAGGAACAGCAGCCAGACCCTCTCGGTTTCCAGCTCAGGACAAGGAGACAGCCGCGTGACTCCATCAGTCCCTCAAGGGCACACAATTCCTTGCAGGTGGAGTGAGGAGAACTGGGTTTGCCCAGTTCCAGTTCAGTGTTTCTGCCGCCCCGCTCTGCAGACGATCCTGCTCTCTAACCATGGTGATGCCCAAACTCCAGATGTCGGACTTCACGCTGTATCCCTTCTGGTTGAGCTCTGGGTTTATTCTCTCGGGCTGGAAAGGAGACAAAAAACAACCGAGATGACATTCGTGGCTCAGTGAAGTCTTGGGGGCAGGGCGGCAGTGGCTGCCAGGTGGGCGGTTGTGAGCCATTAACATGCCTCCCGGGCCAGAGTCTCACAACAGTGAAGACCGACATCTCCACAGAGCTTACAGACTTCTTTTCTTGGAGACAATGATGCATCCGAGTCCCCTCACAACTCAAAAGCAACTTCAGTTTGGCCTTACAAAGAGCGTGACATACAGTATACCATTACTCTGCCTGCCCCGAAGTTTCCTCGTTTAACCAGGGACTTCCTTGGCAGTCCAGCGGTTAAGCTTCCTCCTTCCGGGGGGGACATGGGTTTGATCCCTGGCCGGGGGACTAAGACCCCGTATGCTACAAGGCAGCTAAGTTCTGCGCCCTGTGGCTAGGACTCAAGGCAGCCAAATAAACGAAGAAAATACCAACAGTCCAGAACTCAGGAAAAACAGGCCACAAGAGCCACTGGGCTACTGTCTGATATCAACAGACCTCAGCCACTTTTAGGTAATCCTGGACACAGAGCTTTTAAATTCCAAGCACACGTTCACTTCCAAATAGAATATTTGCAGTAGAAGTCCCTTAACTGAAAGGGACTCCCAAGGTCTCTGCCAAAAACAATGAGGCTCCCTCGGGTCTAACTAACAGACTTGCCTGGGGAACTGAAATTCTCCCCTCTGCTCTACGGTCAACAAGCAGCGCAGAGCGGAGAACTGGGCGAGCTTTATGTAGTGCTTTTTCAGAGTATGCCTCTTCCTCTGATTCCTGTTTCAAATATAAGAGAAGGAAGGGACTCGGGATTTTAGACAGGAGACGTTTAAGAAGCAAAAAGGTGTATGATACTGCTTGTGCCTTGGACGTATTTCTGTGCTCCCTCCCTGACCGCCCAGGTCCTGTTTCCTGGCAGGGTTTGAAGGCACTGGCTCCCCCAACGCCACCCCCAGGCGCTGTACTCACAGCCATGTACGGTTTGCATCCGGCGTCGATGGTTTTAGCCACGGAGTCAACCAGGTAGCCGCTGATCCCGAAGTCGCACATCTTCACCTGGCCCAGGGCGTTGATGAGCACGTTGGAGGGCTTGACATCTGCAAGCGGAGACAGGCGGGAGGCTGGGGGCGCAGCGGCATCTCTCTGCCACCAGGGGGCCTGCGGCCTCCACTCCCGCCCCGGCTCGCCCTCAAGACTCATCCCAGAAGGAACTGCCACCCCAGTTACACGACACGAACTAGAACATGACCTTATTTTAAGAAGAAGGACAAACACCAAAGCTAAGAAGAAAGGGGGGAAAGCAACTTGATTTCCTTCTCATTAAAATTTTTAAATGTTAAAGAAACATAACACCATCTTCAGTGTATTGTATTTTGCGTCAAAAATGGTATATGGGCAGGTCAAGTCTCCGTGACTTGTGTGAGTGGTCGTAGGTAGAGGACCTGGAAGGAGGAGGGATTCGACTTTGAGACAGGGGTAGTTCGTGAGCGACGGGTAAGAGGGACGGGAGGGGTGGTGGGACTGGAGCCGTAGCGGGTGACCTGAACGACTACGGTACTGGAGCTGACAAGGTCCGGGGACATAGTCACCGTAGTTCGTCCTAAACAGACGCGGATGTATACACTGGAATGCATTTCTAAGGTTGACTGAATGTTTCTACTTCAGATCACAAAAGTCGAATTTACTAAGCTGACGTGTTTTATGGAAAACTTAAAGAGAAAGGACACACTTATATATGCAAGAAAGGCAGACCCTAGATGAGTGGTCAACATGAACAGTCACACCAGCGTTCTCTGAGCGCCTCCAGCCTCCTGCCATCAGCTCTGGTTCTGATGGGTCTTGGGTGAGCGGTCTGCTTTCTGTCTCATGCTTTGTCCTTCTCGTCAGACTGGGAATCCATCAAGGGAACAACGGCTTCCTCTGATTTCTCATCTTCATCGCTCCCGTACAGGTGGTGAGAGCGTAAAACTTGGCGACTAAGTCAAACGCCCGGTTCCCTGGGCAGGCTGTCTCTGTTATGCCAGAGGCCTAAGCTCTAGAGATCTGAACGTCACCACGCTGCCCCCACCCCCCCCCAGCCCCCATTACGAACAAGTCCATGTCGTGCCCCCAGGCGTTTATGATGAAGGGGGAGCCTGTGCCAAGTGTCCTGATGGTGATACTTGAAAAGCCCCGCTCGTGACGGTCTAGTCCACACTTAGTGGCCTGAAAAGGCAGACTGAGGCTTAACACACCAAATACGCTCCTGCAAGAGGCGCGTCAGAGGCACAGGTGCGACTCATCGTGAACTCAGACAGGCCAGGCCAGGAGGCGGGCCACAGAACACGCCCGTGGGTAGAGGGGGCTTCCCGGAGCAAAGAATCCACCTGCAATGCAGGAGACAAGACGCAGGTTCGAACCCTGGGTCGGGAGGATCCCCTGGAGAAGGAAATGGCAACCGGCTCCAGTACTCTTGCCTGGAGAACCCATGCACAGAGGAGCCTGGTGGCCCGTGGGGTCACAAGAGTCGGACACGCCTGAGTGACTAACCCGCCACCAGGAGAGAGGGTTTACTCTGCAGCTCTTAAATGAATTCCTCAGTCTGAAAAGATAAAACACACCCTCCCAAGCAGGTGAACCTTCGTCACATATGGAAGATGGAATTAGAAATTTAGAAAATTAAAGTTAATTTTTCCCTAAGTGACACGTTTCACAAAGGGCAACGCAGGTTCGAACCCTGGGTCGGGAGGATCCCCTGGAGAAGGAAATGGCAACCGGCTCCAGTACTCTTGCCTGGAGAACCCATGCACAGAGGAGCCTGGTGGCCCGTGGGGTCACAAGAGTCGGACACGCCTGAGTGACTAACCCGCCACCAGGAGAGAGGGTTTACTCTGCAGCTCTTAAATGAATTCCTCAGTCTGAAAAGATAAAACACACCCTCCCAAGCAGGTGAACCTTCGTCACATATGGAAGATGGAATTAGAAATTTAGAAAATTAAAGTTAATTTTTCCCTAAGTGACACATTTCACAAAGGGCACATACTCAAAAAAGTATTCTAAAAACTTTAAAAATTATCCTTTATAATTTTTCCTTAAACAGCAGATACACAAATTTCATTTTATTATCTTCTATACTCTATAAACATTCTCTGCTAGAAATGAAATGTATCACAATTTTGAAACAAGCGTTTAAAATTCAGTTTCACATGTATAATATCATATATGAAACGAATCGCCAGTCCAGGTTCCATGCATGATACTGGAGGCTTGGGGCTGGTGCACTGGGATGACCCAGACGGATGGTACGGGGAGGGAGGAAGGAGGGGGGGTTCAGGAGGGGTACACCTGTGGCGGATTCATGTTGATGTGTGGCAAAACCAATACAATATTGTAAAGTAATTAGCCTCCCATTAAATAAATTTATATTTAAAAAAATAAAATTCAGTTTTACATTTGTGGGCAATCTGCATCTCTTTTCTTACCTGGATTTCTCCCCACTTTCTTTTCTGCCTCTTCTTCCTTTACGTTTTTCCCATTTTTGATGGTAACAGCCAATAACAACCACCATAATAGGCATGTTTTTTGAGACATCTTACGTTATCTCAGGCTCAGAGTATCACAGTGATCAGGTCACAACTACCTATTAGCTACCAACACTGTTCATACATTTTCTGGAAATTGGCTACGCATCCCCCCTCGGAGAAGCGCTCCTTGACTCCAGCCGCCCAGTGCTGACCGCGTCCTCCTTTCGTATTCTACCTACACTACTTCCGTGCTTGGTACTTTCGTATTTCTCACGTGGGTTTTCTCCCCCGTGTGTCTGTTGTATATTTGCCTCACTCCCCTACCAAGAACTCCTGTGTAGAATTTGGATAAGAATATATTTTCTTCATAGATACCTGTCAGGGAGTCTATTGTAGTGCCGTATAAATGCTGGGAAAGAATTACACAGGATACAGGGATGGATGAAGGCATGGAAGAAAGATGGAAGAAAGGATA
>SJYC01078673.1:0-37497 GCA_006408675.1 Madoqua kirkii
CAGCATTACTGGATGGGGCATGGACTTGTATAACTGTGATATTGACTGGTTTGCCTTGGAAACGAACAGAGATCATTCTGTCGTTTTTTAGATTGCATCCAAGTACTGCATTTCAGACTCTTTTCTGACCATGATGGCTACTCCATTTCTTCTGAGGGATTCCCGCCTGCGGTAGTAGATATAATGGTCATCTGAGTTATTGAAGTCTGTCTTATTGTTTAGTTGGTAAGTGATGCCCAACCCCTTTGTGACTCCATGGACTCTAGCCTGCCAGACTCCTCTGTCCATGGGATTTTTCAGACAAGAATACTGGAGTGGGTTGCCTTTTCCTTCTCCAGGGGATTATCCTGAGCCAGGTCTCCTGCATTTCAGGCAGATTCTGTACCATCTGAGCCACCAGGAGATTCCATGTCATACCATGAACCACATACACAGGCTGCTAGTTTCCTCCTGATCTCCGGGCTATTCTCCAACTCTATGCTGAGTCGGGATGTCTACCCTGTAACAGATCATGGACCAGTGTAGGCTTTCTCTCAACTTATTTCTGTTATTTCTGCTTCAAAATTTGAAGATTTGTACTAAATTCACTGATCAAACACCTCCTGTGATCTGAATTTTGTAGTAACCTTCCTATGTTGTCCTTGCATCTTCCTTACATTTGGGAGTTCGGTGATATAGATATCTGAGATAGAAAAGGACAGTTTTTCTTTAAAGACTGTTGTTTCAGGTTGAAGGGGGTAAAAATTTAATTCCAGGGGTCACTAATATTTTAGAAACCATAAGAGAAGAATATTTTTGAAGCTAAATAAATCCCAGAAAAATTTTAATAGTAGACTCAAGAAAGAAAGATATAATGAAAATTAAAGGAGGAAAAGATTTCAACAAGAAGTTTCACAACCCATGAGGGATTAATATTGTCATAATTTAGTAAATGTGGGAAATGTTTTAAGCTGTGTGTGTTCAGTCTCACTTTCCCTTTTAGGAACAGGAACAACTTCTCCAGGAGGGATTCCAAAAGGAGAACATGAAACTTCATGTTGAGATTGTAAAGCTCAAGAGGAAACAGGAAGAACCACTACCACGTAATATTCTCTAGGGACCATAATTTCCTAACCAGTTTCTGTCTGTTAAGAACAAGTGAATGAGCCACTTCAAGATATCAAGCAATTGCCACTAAACTTGATGTCATAAGATGCATTTTCATTGAGGTTTAAAGTTTGAAAAGATGAAAGGTAGTATTTAACCTATAGAAGAATCCAATTTATGATTAAATATAGTATAAATGACTAGTATGATACCTGACTAGAACCTATGTTTGAAATCATGCATATTGACTCTAGAGAGACTTTTAATTGTGTAATTGGGATACATTTACATCCAGTTTGGAGATATCAGAGGTGTTCTATTCAGTGTAGATTGTTTCCCCACACATAAACCACCCCTCTAAATATCCTCAGCCCCATGGTCTTACTCCAGGATTTACTTTGGTACTGGGATGGAGTTGGAGTGTTGTATACACAGGAAAAGTCCGATGAGAGTGTACAAAGTCATGGAGCACAGTTAAGCATCACTCCTGCCAAGCAGTCACTAGTCACATGATGGCTTCCAATAAGGGAGACCTGGAACAGTATATTCAGGGTGCAGACAGTGTTCAGTTCTCCATTGGGTGGAGGCTGCATTGCTGTGGTCAGTGACGGGATTCCTGAACACTGGCAGGGGAATTACTTGCACCTGTGTGAAATGGATATATGAGTAGATGTTCAACCTTATTTGCCTAGAGAATCCCTCTAGATAATTACTGCCCCATTTCTAGGCAACGTCTATTTTACCCTTCGTTTTTTAGTTCCCCTCACCCACAGTTCCAAGAACAACTTCTACAATCACAAAAAGGAAATTTTAGCCCCAAATTCCTTTCTATTCCTTTGAGAATCATAACCATAATTCTTCAAAACTTTACCTAACTCCATTTTTCTTTCTTCCTGTTTGCTATGACATCACAGCCTGGGAGCCACTCAAGGCAAATGTCTAGTATGGAAGGACAAGAAACAAGAAAAATAAAAATAATTCATTAATACAAAAAAAATTAACCTACCACAATTGTCTTAGGACATGTATCACTTAAGGTTCTCACTGCAACAAACAGTATCTTCTCAGTAACTTAAAAGGAAAATGATTTTTAAGCCTAGTAGGTAGCAGACAGATTCTCCAAGATGGTAAGGGAGTCAAACTCTACTGATCTTTCACCAAGAATAAAACCAACCACATGGGAAGGCATCTCAAGAGAAAATAGCACATCCATTACCACCTGGTACAGTGATCTCCAGATCACATGTCAGGTCCTCTACCAATGTCAGCTCTAAGTATTGAGTGCTTCCACCTTTATAGCTGAAGTAAATAAACCCCCCATGAAATGTTGCATTGAGGGTTGCTATGTCTCCATCTTGGGCTTCCCTAGTGACTCAGCTGATAAAGAAGTCACTTGCAATGCAGTCACCAAGAATAAAACCAACCACATGGGAAGGCATCTCAAGAGAAAATAGCACATCCATTACCACCTGGTACAGTGATCTCCAGATCACATGTCAGGTCCTCTACCAATGTCAGCTCTAAGTATTGAGTGCTTCCACCTTTATAGCTGAAGTAAATAAACCCCCCATGAAATGTTGCATTGAGGGTTGCTATGTCTCCATCTTGGGCTTCCCTAGTGACTCAGCTGGTAAAGAAGTCACTTGCAATGCAGGACACCTGAGCTCAATCCCTAGGTTGGGAAGGTCCCTTGGAGAAGGGAATGTCTACCCCTTCCAGTATTCTGGCCTGGAAAATCCTATACATTCCTTGGGGTCAAGGATATGGCAACTCACTCCAATATTCTTGCCTGGAAAATCCTAAGGATGGAGGAGCCTGGCAGTCTACAGTTCTTGGGGTGACAAAGAGTTGGACATGACTGAGTGACTTCACTTCACTTCATGTCTCCATCTCAATCTCACAAAAGTGTATCTTCCTGGCAGAATATAAATCACATGCCTCCCCATTGGAGATCTGGAAATGAGAGTTGTCTATCTTCCACTTTGGATATTACTGTTCATAATGAGTGCCATTTCCACCCACATTAGTGTCAACTGATTCTTCTAGGTAGATTTCTGGAGATACACCTTATGTTAGAAGTAGTGATAATAACCCAATAGTATTATCATGTACATCACATACAATGTGATTTAAAAAATTTTTTTCTTTACTATGATCTCAATATTCTTTTTAACTTTTCCTCTCTTGTTTTGTACATAAGGCCTTATATTTCTCATACAAATCCCACTTGGTTGTATTATATGTATTATTCTTTGTAGACATTACTGTATTCAATTTGCTAATATTTTGTTGAGAAATTTTGCATCTTTATTCCTGAGAAATGTTTGTGTAATTTTCTTTTCTTGTAATGCCTGTGCATGGCTTTGGTATTAGGGTAATGCTGATCTGACAGAATGAACCAGGAATATTTCTCTGCCTCTATTTTCTGAAGGGGACTGTGTACAATTCACACGATTTCTTCTTTAAATGTTGGGTAGAATTCACCTTTGAACTCATCTGAGCATGGTGCTTTTTGCTTTGAGAGATTATTAAGTATTGATCTAAATTATTTGATAAATTTATGTCTAATTAGATTGTCTGATTCCTCTTAAATGAAGGACAGAGGAGCCTGGTAGGCTGCAGTCCCTGGGGTCGTGAAGACTCGGACATGACTGAGTGACTTCACTTTCACTTTTCCCTTTCATGCATTGGGGAAGGAAATGACAACCCACTCCAGTGTTCTTGCCTGGAGAATCCCAGGGATGGGGGAGCCTGGTGGGCTGCCGTCCATGGGGTTGCACAGAGTCAGACACGACTGATGTGACTTAGCAGCAGCAGCAGCAGGGAGGCCTGTCATGTTGCAGTCCAAGGCAAAGAGTCAGATACAAATGAGCTGAACTGAAATGAAACAACAGAGAGGGAACACAGCCCCATCCATCAACAGAAAATTGGATTTAAGATTTACTGACATGCCCCCTCCGTCCCTCGCCATCAGAACAAGACCCAGGTTCCCCTTCAGTCAGTCTATCCCCTGTCTCTTATACACATCTATTTTTCAATTGATCTCTTGTTTTTCATATTTAGGAATTTCTACTTTAATTTTAATTATTACTTTTCTTCTGCTTTGAGTTGAAATTTCTTTTCTCTTTTGAGTTTCCTATTGTAGAAGGTTGGGCTTTTTATTTTAAATATTTTTTCTTTTTTTTATGTGCACTCAATGTTATAAATGTGTCTTTAAGCTCTGCTTTCACAAAATTCTACAAATTTAGGGAAGTAATATTTTCACTTTTATTTACCTCAACTATTTTAAAATTTCTCTTGAGATTCCTTCTTTAATCATTGTGTTATTGAGAAGTGTGCTACGCAAACTCCACATATTCAGGAATTTTCCAGCTTTTTCTTACAGATTTCCAGTTAATTCCATTGTGATCTGACAGGAAACATTGTATTACTTCTGTTCTTTTAATTTGTTGAGGTGTAGTTTATGACCGAGAATGTGATCTATCTTGACCCATATGAGCTTGAAAAGAATGTATATTCTGCTGATGTTGGATGAAGTACTCTATAGATGTGAACTGCTTACAGCTGATGTGAGATCTCTTAAGGTCTACATTGTGTGTCTCCCCAGGTGGCTCAGTGGTAAAGAATCCATGAGAGAATGCAGGAGACACAGATTTGATCCTTAGGTTGGGAAGATCCCCAGGAGAAGGAAATGGCAACACACTCCAATATTCTTGCCAGGATAATCCCATGGACAGGGGAACCTGGTGGGCTACAGTTCATAGGGTTGCAAAGAGTCAGATACATCATTAATGATTTTCCACCTACTATACATGTCCATTTCTAACAAAGAGGTGTTGAAACTTCAAGCCTTCAAGGATTCCTCTGTTTCTCCTTCCTGTTGTGTCAGTTTATGGGACACATATTTTGGCACTCTGTGGTTAGGCACAAACACATTGAGGGATGTTATATCTTCTAGGAAATTTAACTCTTATTCCTTTGCAATTGCCCTCTTTATCCATGATTGTTTTCTTGTTCTGAAGTCTACTCTGTCTGTCTTCCACAGTTTTTTTTGTTTAGTGTTAGTATGGTATATGAACCTGGGGATCTGGCAAAGGGACTGAGAATCCTCAGGGAACTTGACTTTGGAGGCCAGTGGTGAAACCATTTACCACAGATTGGAACTGAAACCCATGTTCTGGGACTTGAATCCAGCAAAATCCTGCTTGAGACTTGAACCCACATGGCTGGAACTCAAACCCAGCCAACCCACAGTACCTGGTTTTAGGACCTGGTGAAGCTCAGGTTCTTGATGTCTCATCACAGAGAGAATTCAGTGAGAGACAAAGTGATAAGTAGGAAGTGGATTTATTCAGATACAGAGAGAAACACACTCCATAGACAAGAGTGTGCACCTTTGCAGAGGGCAAATGAGACCACAAAATGTTGCATGATTAGTTTTTATAGGCTGGGTAATTTAACATGCTAGAGAGTGTGAGGATTATTTGAACTATTTTGGGGAAGGGGAAGAGATTTCCAAGATTTGGGGAATCTGGTCCCATTTGATTCTAATCAGTTTATGTTGTGTCCCTGGGTGATGTCATTCTTTCAAAAGTTGTGCCCTTCCCCTTTCCCTCCTGTTACAGTGGGATTTGATTACAGCACTTACACAACACTGGGGAAACAGATTCTTGGAGGGCACACACAAAACCTTATGTGCACCATGACCTAGGAGAATGGAGCACTGACCCCACAAAAGACTGACTCAGACTTGCCTGTAAGTGTCCAGGGGTCTCCGGCAGAAGGGTAGGTTGAGAGTGGCCTGTTGCACAGTCATAGACACTGAATAAACAGTGCCTGCAGGGGACCTTTTGAAGGAGGTCTTCATTATCTTCATTCTTCCCACCATAGTTTGGCCTCTGATCAAACAAGAGGAAGGGAACACAGCCTTACCCATTAACAGAAAATTGGACTAAAGATTTACTGAGCATGACCCCACCCATCAAATCACTGCAGATGGTGACTGCAGCCATGAAATTAAAAGACACTTACTCCTCAGAAGAAAAGTTATGACCAACCTAGATAGTATATTCAAAAGCAGAGACATTACTTTGCCGACTAAGGTCCATCTAGTCAAGGCTATGGTTTTTCCAGAAGTCATGTATGGATGTGAGAGTTGGAATGCGGAGAAAGCTGAGTGCCAAAGAATTGATGCTTTTGAACTGTGGTGTTGGAGAAGACTCTTGAGAGTCCCTTGGACTGCAAGGAGATCCAACCAGTCCATTCTGAAGGAGATCAGCCCTGGGATTTCTTTGGAAGGAATGATGCTAAAGCTGAAACTCCAGTACTTTGGCCACCTCATGGGAAGAGTTGACTCATTGGAAAAGACTCTGATGCTGAGAGGGATTGGGGGCAGGAGGAGAAGGGGACAACAGAGGATGAGATGGCTGGATGGCATCATTCACTCGATGGGCATGAGTCTGAGTGAACTCTGGGAGTTGGTGATGGACAGGGAGGCCTGGCGTGCTGCAATTCATGGGGTCGCAGAGTCAGACAGGACTGAGTGACTGAACTGAACTGACCTCACCCATCAGAACAAGACCCAGTTTCCCCTTCAGTCAGTCTATCCCATCAGGAAGCCTCCATAAGCCTCTTATCCTTATCAGCCAGAAGGCAGACAGAATGAAACCACAGTTACAGAAAACTAATTAAACTGATCACATGGATCATAGCCTTATCTACCTCAATAAAACTATGGCCATACCATGCAGGGCCATCCAAAATGGATTGGGTCATAGTGGAGAGTTCTGACAAAATGCAGTCCCCTGCAGAATGGAATGGCAAACCACTTCAGTATTCTTGCCTTGAGAACCCCACGAACAGTATGAAAAGGAAAAAATATATGACACTGAAGGATAAATTCCCCAGGTCAGTAGGTGCCCAAGATGCTTCTGGAGAAGAAGCTCTAAAAAGAATGAAGAGATGGAGCCTTAGCAAAAACAACACCCAGTTGTGGATGTGACTGGTGATTGAAGTAAAGGCCAGTGCTGCAAAGAACAATGTAGCATAGGAACCTGGGATGTTAGGTCCATGAATGAAGGCAAATTGGAAGTGATCAAACAGGAGATGGCAAGAGTGAACATCGACATTTTAGGATTCAGTGAACTAAAATGGACTGGAATGGGCGAATTTAATTCAGATGGCCATTGTATCTACTACTATGGGCAAGAATCCCTTAGAAGAAATGGAGTAGCCATCATAGTCAACAAGAGTCTGAAATGCAGTACTTGAGTGTAATCTCAAAAACAACAGAATGACCTCTGCTCATTTCCAAGGCAAACCATTCAATATCATAGTAATCCAAGTCTATGCCCACCACTAGTGCTGAAAAAGCTGAAGTTGAATGGTTCTATGAAGACCTACAAGGCCTTCTAGGACTAACACCCACAAAAATGTCCTTTTCATGATAGGAGAATAGAATGCAAAAGTAGGAAGTCAAGAGATACCTGGAGTAACAGGCAAATTTGTCCTTAGAATACAAAATGAAGCAGGAGAAAGACTAACAGATGCCTGGAGCCAGCATGAGGAGTTCCACCCGTGGCAAAGGTCATGACGTTAAGGGGCCTGTCAGGCAGAGGCATGTCGAACCTCAAGGGAGCCTCACTGAATCTGCTCGTGCATCTGCCCCCAAATCCAGAGTTTGCCTGCCTTGCTGCATTATGCCTTTCACCTATACTTCTGACATTATGGGGGCTATCCCTCTCTCTGTAAAGGAGTTAACTTAGGACCCGAGCTAGTAAATCTCCTCACCGTGTTTCAGTCCAAAAACCCATCTGATGGTTCTCTTGCCTGCCTGACAGGATTATCCAGCCACATGTGATTGTTCACAGCCTCCCATCCATGAGAGGTACAAGATGCTTTAAACTTTCTCAAAACAGATTCTTTTGAGAAGTTAGAAAATTATTAGTATAGTATTAGTGAGTTAGTTAGAAATTATGTTGGTAAAGGGTTTTCATTGCTGAGTTAATGATTGCTGCCAGGCCTCCATATCTTCAGGCACCAGGGAGTATGTATATCAATGTGATTGGAATGCAAAAAAGGAAAATATAGTAGTTTTGATGTTAGCAATACTAGACTTTTGAGTTAATGAATTTTCTCTTTGTTATAGATCACTGTACTTCTCTTTTTTTGGTATAAATCATTATGTCTTTGCTATGTAAGAATGTAAGTTTATCACTATCTTAAGACTAAGTCGATCTTATAGGAAAACAAGTTTTCTGATTGACTAACATTTATCAATAGAAAGTAAGGTGGGGCCATAAAATGTTGATTGGTCTCCAGACCAGAAGATATTGTAAACAAATGTGAGACCCTTGCAAGAACAAAGATATGCAAAGAACACTGTCTTTAGATACAGGTCAGAGCAGCTGACCCTGCGTGACTCTGTTTCTTACATTTATCCCTAAATGTATAACTAAAAGTATTAAAGTGCACCTGAAAAATAAAGAAACAGGACAAATTCCTGGAATGACTGGGTTCCCCCGTGTGGTTTTTTCTCGTTCTTCTCTTTTCTGGCTGAATTCCCATCTGGAACGTGGAGGCTTGCCAAGCCTGCTAATTTTGCCGTGGCTTCTAAAACCCACGCTAGAGGGAGCCCAAGGTGGGGTACCCTCTGCTATTTAAGTGGGCACCGGTGGCCTACGTAGGTGGTGCAAACTTCTTGTCTCAGAGTTTTATTGGTTCTCTGCATAAACCAAGTTACTCAGCTTCTTTTCTCCACTGAAGTTTTAAAAAGATTCTTGGAGTAAAAGAGACAGACTTGCAACTATTAATCCTGTTATTTCTGTGATGCAGAAATTGTGTTATTTTCCATGAAAACATTTGCAGGTTTTAGGTGTTATGATCCTTTTAATTTTAATTTCATTTCCTCTGTCTCCAATCTTTCAGAAGTGTGTGTCATAGCTTATCCTTATCTCCAGTAGATTTCTGGGTGTGCCTGGAAACCGCCCTCCCCCCCAGCTCAAATCCTAAAGGTTATTTAGATTCCAGTGTTGGATGCTTTCCACATATTCAGATTTTGTTGTAGAAATAAGATTATGAAGATTTCATGGCAGTTGATACCTTGCATTTACATCATGGATCAAAGGACTATGGAAGGGCCAATGGGAGATTGTGGGGTCAGAGGTTTCTACTGAAAGATTTCTGGGTTTCCTCAGGTATCAGCCTAGTTTCACAAATACATTTATGATATTAAGGCATCAATAATTATACAAGGTTGTGGAATTAACTCACACTGATACATCTGAGGTCTTAGGCAATGGCACCCCACTCCCGTACTCTTGCCTGGAAAATCCCATGAACCGAGGAGCCTGGTGGGCTGCAGTCCATGGCGTCGCTAAGAGTTGGATACAACTTAGCGACTTTTCACTTTTATGCATTGGAGAAGGAAGTGACAACCCACTCCAGTATTCTTGCTTAGAGAATCCCAGGGATGGGGGAACCTGGTGGGCTGCCGTCTATGGGGTCGCACAGTCGGACATGACTGAACCGACTTAGCAGCAGCAGAAGCAACCAATACAGAGACCAAACTGTAAGGCTTTTTGTGGAGGTACAAGAGTTGACTTATATTTATATAATTTTTCATAGCAGCTAATCTCTGCCTATGTAGAAGTTTATCTACTGTGTGTGCATGTCTATTGTAGATATATATTGAGAGAGATAGTTGGAAAGATTGTATGTTTGACACAGAAATATTAAAGTAAATTGTACTTTTACTTTAAAGATCAAATAAAAATAAAAGAGCATTATTTATAACATAAACTCAAACTAAATACCTAGCTGGGTGAGCCTTTAAAAAAATATATCTTTTTGAGATCCCTTTCAGAGACAGTTTTAGTTGTCCTACGTTGGAGCTATGTAGAGATTATGGGTCCTAACATCTTCCATGGCTATGATTCTTGAAGATAATCTGAAAATTTCTCGTTATACTTCTTTGAAATGGCATTTTATTTGTGGTACCCTGAGACTAGTGCATGTCTGTAGGATGGAGGTGACTTATCTCTTTTCTAGGGGTTGAAAAATTAAGCCCTGGCTATAGCGCTTTTGGGTGTTTTCTTTAAGCCCATAGCTTTGATCACAGTTTTTTGAAAGCTTAATTATGAATGGCTGTGGAGTATTTTTTTTAACCCTCTTACCAGCTTTTTTTTTTTTTTTTTTTTGCAGCAAGACTAGCTTCCTTTGCTTATGGAAGGCCCCACATTTGTTTAGAAAACAAAGTCTGCCTTATCCTAATTTTGCTGGTGACAAGATGTGGCTACAAAAAAACACACAAAGAACAAACCTGTTGCTCGTATCAGACCTCTGTTTGGGAGAAGCCTAAATTAATAAAATGGCAGTTTGTTAAACTTAGCTGGGACTCTGTTTAAGGAGATCTTTTATTTACAAAATTGAGTCGATTCCTCCCTAAAGGGAAAAAAAAAAAAGGTAATTTTAGTGGCTCTTGAAAGCTTTTAGATAAATACTCCCAAGTCATTTTTCCCAAGCTTAAAAAGCAACATAGATAGTCTGAAGCCTGGTTTTTCCAGCTGTGTAACAAGCACAGAATAGAGGATTCCAAATATTTATCTCCCCACGCCCGAAATGCTTCTGTGTTCCGGTCAAAGATGATTACTTGTGCTGTGTTCCTCAGACACTTTGCACTGTGCTCTCTCAGTCCAGCCCTCTAGGAATGCTCTTCTTTTATTCTCACATCACTGTCCAGAGGAACCCTGTCTGTCCTCAGTCTGCATGTTTTTTAAGTGCCAATTCTTTCTTGACATCTTCACGGACTCGCCAACAGGACGTGGTGATTTTGGAAAGGGGTCCACGCTTTCCGGTGCAATTCCCTCCCTTGTGGTTGGGTTCCATATTATTGTTTTTCTGCCTTGCATTTTAGGTATTTACATACTGAGTGGTGTTCGGTGGTCGACAGATATTTATTAAATGCTGCTTTTGCCAGATGTGTGTTATGTACTCGAGAAACCAAAGGTTTGAAACATGGCCTGTGATGTCAGTATATCTTGGTCTTTTCTCTCCCCTATTTGGCTCTGAAATCCCAACGGGTAGACAGTCTTAGAGTTCTTTGGTATCCTCTGCAAGCCTTGGCTTCTTGAACATAGGTAGCTGCTCAGGGGGTCAAATCGGTTGACCAAATCCGTTTTCTTTGGATTAAATTTGACAGGAAAGGTCAGCTTTCCTCTTTGGGATCTGAATAAAAGTAGTGTTATTTATGCTATTGGCAGTTACACTGTGAGTGTGTGTGTGTGTGTGTGTGTGTGTGTGTGTGTGTGTGTGTGGAGGAGGGGTGCGGTATATAAAGGAAGATTTTCCCACTACCTCAGCCACATACCCTTTGGGCATTTACTGTGTTTCTTGGAAGGTCTGGCGACGGTTGGTATGGGTCAGACAATCAGAACTTTACTGAGTACCAGCGGATACCATGTTGGCCTCCTCATCCTACCCCGTAGAGCTACCCTGGGGCTCTTCATGGGTGGTAGCCGACTGACTAGAACTTCTAGACCCTGTCAGCTGTAGCTTTCACTGAGTTCCCAAAGGCTTCCCTGACCCCAGAGACTCTGAGTGGATGAGTAAGTTGACACTTGTCTCCCTGAGGGATCTAAAATGTAGGTGGGATTAGACGGGTTCACAGCTCTGATCCATAGCAGCGTCCGAAAATTTCCTTTTACTTTGATGGGGTAGGAGGAAGGTCCGTAAACGTGAGTATAGGGTAAAACTTGAGGTGACCTCTAAGAAGCTGTAGGGCTCCTGGGCAAATGATGGCCAAGACCTGCACTATCGGGATGGGCCAGAAACCCAGCTTGGCTGCTTCCATTTCCCCTGTATCCTAGCCACTGCAGGATTTCTGGACGTCTAAGACTAGCCTAACCCGCACTCTTGCCTAAGAGTGTCCCCACTGCCATTGCTGTCTAAATGACAAGGATACCTGTTAAAACATTTTGAACTTAATGAAAAATGGTGTTCTTCATTGAGTGCTGTAGTCAGTTTCTTTACTTTGGTACTTTGATGGTCTGAGAAGAGCAAAAATGAGTGTCATTGCCTTTTTAACGGCTGGACACTTAGCAAGCTGTGCCAACATCAGTGATCGTAAGCTACAAAGGTGTTTGGTCTTGATAAGCTTGGAAGAAGCAGACTTTGTTGTTGTTGCTGTTTAAAAAAAATAGCTACTGGACTGTTTCAGTTTCCTAAAAGAGAGGAGAAAGGGAAAGAAGATGTATTCTTCCCTAAATAGAAAAGACAGGAAGTTTATAGAAAATAACACCAAAGTTGCTAATGCAGTGTTTACCTTTGCTCTATGATTGTGTGTGTGTGTGTGTGCACGCACACGCATGTGCATTCACAGGCACACATGACTTTTAGTTTGCCTACATAGTATAAGGCCATTGAAGAGATACCAGATTTGCTCTGTAACCTTGGAAGATTTATTTACTCTCTCAATTCCTTTAATTCCAAATCTTTTATCAAACACTGTATATTGTGTTCTCTAAAATTGTTAAGTAAAAGGGAGTGTGGAAAAAACATCCAAGATACTAAATTTATTCCAAGCTCAAAGTATTACAATAGGAAGATGGCGTCTAACCCATATACTTGAAATAAAAAGCGAAGCAAATGGAAATGTGATATATTTAAGAGGGCATTTCTTAGAGGGGGAAAAAAAAACGGGTTTGATGTTCCTTCCATATTGACACTATTCGTTGTATTTTAATTTAAACATTATTTTAAAAACATGTTTAAAACAACTATAGTGACATTTCTTGTCTGGTTGAGCCGAAGGATGGTATGACACAAATGTTATCTATAATGCAGGCTACATTAAATCATTAAAGCCTCATCTTTGTTAAAACACTGAATATATGATTTGGGAGGAAGAGTTCCTTATCTAGGAAGAATTTTTTGTAGGTCTTCTTTAAAGAAATGAGAGAAATGCCCTGCTGATCTATTTTGAGAAGGAATAAGAAATTGTACCTTGCTGGGCCACCATGCCAGGGTCCTGTGCTGGTGTGGGTGTGAAGGTGACTGTGCTTTTGAACACTTTTAGACCCCTCATTCTAAGCTGCTGTTCTCTTAGGAACTGTGTGCCCTACTGGAGACAGCAGCATTTGATCCTTGAAAAAGGGAGGATTTCCTCTGCACCCCTTTCAAGAGCTTGGTGCAAAGGGTGATTTCAAAGGATTTACCTTAGCAGCTGTGTCACTGAGTGCAGAGAAGGGAATTTCTGTGATGATTCCAAACTTAGAATAAATGCTAGGGAAGAATCCGTTGAGCTCCAAGGACTTCAACCTCCAGGGGAGAAAAGCAGTAATTTATAGATCTCTCCAGAAATTATGGTTGGGTTCTTTTCCCTCTGAACCCAGTCTTCCTTAGTCATGTGACTGGAATTCAATTATCAGTGCCGTAAATAATCTTGTGAATGGAAGCAGTGTGTTTGGCAGTGAATTTCTGCTTCCTAAAGAAAAAGGAACCTTTAGAAGTTATTAGAATAATGCTGGACTGGCCATGATTCCGAAGGCAAGTGGTCAGAGAGGCACAGGACTGGGTCCCCGAAGACAGCAGGTTTTAGATGAGTCACATGTTTGCTGGGGACGGATGGCATGAAGGTGGATATGTTTTTATAAATGCATATTTAAAGCAGGCTGTATTTAGAAGTTTATTTATAATTGGTTTTAGGATAAAGCCAGCCTGTTGATGCATAGCAGAGTTGATCTTTTGGTTCCATTAGCATCTTTGAAATATTTAATAAGAAGCTGAGTTTAGCACATGAGCTCTTTCAACCATTGGTGGAGATAAGGCAGCCCATATTGGATAATTCTTGCTGTAAAACCAGCCGGCATCCCCTTTGTTTTGCCATCTTACCCTGTGCCTTGTGTTCTAGACTAGGGAAGGTCAGCTTTTTATAGTCAGAAGTATGTATGCCTTTGAAAATAGCCATTCCCCTACCTATCCTCAGCCAGTAACAATTTATGTCCTGAAGATAGCAAAGAGTGCTGATTTAATCATTTTACAACCAGTGTCCTTTCATGGGAGCGAGCAGGCTGATGAAATTGTTTCAGGAACTAGAACATTTTTCTTGGTTATTTATAACATAACTTGACCATCCAGCTACACAGGGCTTTGTTCAATTGAGAAAGTCTATTGAATCCAAAAATAATAATCCTTTCTATTTGTCTGGTATTTGCAGTTTTATAAGGAACTTCACATCCATTCTCTCATTTGATTTTTCTGACAACTCCGTGAGGGCAGAGAGGGCAGGTATTGCTTGCAAGTCACAGATGAGGAACCTGAAACTTCAGTTGCTTCTAAGTCCTGCCCAGCGTTTCACAACCACTAAATGACTGGGCCACGAGCCCCCTAAATTTTATTCTGGCTCAAAGGCCAGTGCTCTTTCCACTGTTTGTTTTGATGCCCTTGGAAGGTTCGGCGCTCATCTAGGAAAGAAAAATTGGCAGCTCTTGCTGAGGAACACAGAAGTCTGTTGGGAGAAACAGATCTGAGAGAGCTATGCTGGCTCAAAAGTAAAATGAGAAAAGAACAAGGGGGTCAAGGGCCTTGGCCACCTGCCCTGGTCCACTCCCCGTGTGATTGTGGGCAAGTCACTTAGCTTCTCCACTGAGAACTCACTCTTAATCTGGCCAAGGATGATCATCTCTCATCGGCCGTAGTCACCCTGCAGATGTATGGTGGAGACAACAGAGAAGTGATTCCTGTGCGGGATTCCTTGGGTGATACACAGGGTACATCAGAAAGACGCTCTCACTAGAGGTGTCTTTCGTATTTGAGTTTAAGGTGTGAGGTGGAAAAGAATCATTTTCCTTTATGCTCAGTCGATCAGTCGTGTCCGACTCTTTGCAACCGCATGGACTATAGCCTGCCAAGCTCCTCTGCCCATGAGATTTTCTAGACACAAATACTGGAGTGGTTGCCATTTGCTCCTACAGGATTTTCCATTAATGGGGGCCTCAAATCTACGCTCCAGGCAAGCGTAGGGGATTGCTTTATCTGCCCTCAGTCAGTTCCTCCTCTTCTTCACTCCCTTTCTTTTCCTTTCTCTCACCTCTCTGGGCAGGACTGTGAAGAGGCCCCTAAGCATTTCCCCCGTGAGATAAGGGCCTGCCACGGAAGGAACATGAGATTTGTACCCAGATACCCCAGCCTGGGTGCTTTCCAGGTGTGTGACCTTCGATACCTGACTCCTCTCAGCCTCAGTTTCTGTTCTGTCAGGCTAGGGTCAGGGTGATGCCTTAGGGATCAACATTAAGTGAGGTAATGGATACAAAGTGACCAGCACTCAGAGGGCTCTCCATAAATATTCTTCTGTGCTAGAGATTGATGATTAAGACAGAGCTGATGAGAGAAGTCGATGCAGAGAGGGATGGCTTTGAGACTTGACCATTTTCTTCACTGGAAACACTGCTGTATTATCTTTCAGCTTTCATTTTGTCTCTCTCTTTTTTTCCTCTCTCAGATGAGAGGTGTCTTAAAGGAAAAGACAAGCTGGAAGGTGAGTGTTACGCAGATGGAGAGGTCCGTGGCTAACTGTACTTGCAGAAGTCTCTCTTCCCAGCCGTCCTCAGTTTAGAAACAAATGCCTTGTCAGCAGGCCAGGGCAGTTTGCAAGGCTGTGGGGAGGCTTCACCCAGGGAGTGTTACCTGCTCTGAAAGCGACGCCTACACACTTCACAAAGCAGATGGTTTCTTTTGTTTTCCATGTGGTCGAAAAATGAAATGGACCTTCAATAGAATGTGTTCGGGGATTCCACACTCTCTTATGACTCTGGTGCACAGACAGAGATTTGGTGGTGGTGGTGTTCAGTTGCTAAGTCATGTCCAACTCTTTGCGACCTCATGGACTGCAGCATGCCAGGCTTCTCTGTCCTTTACTGTGTCCCAGAGTTTGCTCAAACTCATGTCCATTGAGTTGGTGATGCTTATCCTCTGTTGCTCCCTTCTCCTCCTGCCCCCAACCTTTCCCCACATCGTGATATTTTCCAGTGAGTTGGCTCTTTGCATCAGGTGGCCAAAGTATTGGAGCTTCAGCTTCAGCATCAGTCCTTCCAATGAATAGTCAAGGTTGATTTCCTTTAGGGTTGAGTGATTTGATCTCCATGCGGTCCAAGGGACTCTCAGGAGTCTTCTCTAGCATCACAGTTTGAAAGCATCAATTCTTTGCCATTCAGTCTTCTTTATGGTTCAACCCTCATATCCGCACATGACTACTGGAAAAACCGTAGCTTTGGCTAGACAGATCTTTGTTGGCAAAGTGATGTCTTTGCTTTTTAATACCCACAGCTTTAGAAGAATTTGTACTCCTACTTTCGACTGGCAATAAGTGAGGAGAGTGAGAAGGGAGTGAGTGAATGATGAGAATGATGAGAAGGGAGTGAGTGAATGATGCTGCTATCATGTGGTCCAAAATGAGTGAGCGGCCAGACATCTGGCATTTGCATGAAAAACTGAGAAGATGGGAAGAAGCATGTTTCTACCTTTGATCCCACGTGACAAAGTGGAAGGGAAAATTTGTTTGGTTCTGTTTGATAACCTTTGAGTGCCTATGATGTGCCAGGCACTGACTGTGATGGGTGTCTAGGGCATGAGAAGGAAAGATACAGGTCTTGTCTTTGAGAAGGTTCGCTTGAACCACATGTGATGGAGCTGAAGTCACGCTTTGAGTTATAAAAGTTAGGACTTGGGGATGAACTTTGGTTCGGGCACTGTCTGGGGGTGACTTGCTCTTTTGGGGGGCACCTGGTGTGCAGCGAGTAGCACCTTCTGTATCTGGAATGTGTTTAAGAATTGGTATTCTTGAAAGTGTGGCCTCCTCCCCAGTGCTGATATAAAGGGTTTCAAAAAGATGTGTCTCAAAATTTGGCATTTATTGGGTATTAACAGGCCAGTCCCCAAGACATTATTCATTGTTGACTTTTCACCTAAGCCTTTCTATATTGATGTTTATCATTATTTCATTTCAAGATTCTGAGAAATGTCATATAACTGCAAAGGTGAAAAACTCTTAACTGCATTTTCCTCCAATCTTAATAACTGTTGGAGGATGGCACCAGGTAATATTTAGTCGTGGTTTGTCTGAATCTTTGTTATTCCTTATCTCTTCCTCTCCCTCCCCCTAAAAAAGGGAGTATTAAAAACTTGTGCGATAGAAAATCTTATAGTAAGTCAATGTTTATGCAGAGGAGTCTCACATTTGTTTATTGTTACACGACCTAGTCTTTGTAAGCTGGTTATTTCATTGGCAGTTACATCTTTATGTGATTACTTCTGTAAAGTGTCTCCAGTTATGTGTTCAGTCATTTCCTCACTTATTCTACCATTAGTGACACCTGCTATGTGCCATGCCGTGTTAGGCAGGTTCCCGTCATCAAGGAGCACACTGTCCAAGAAAGAGACACAACAGTGAATATAGTGAAGTTAGATCTGGGAGAGACTTACATGCAGAGTATTCAGGGCTGTCTTTCTAAGAGAGCTTTCCTCTTAGCTGAGTTTTAGAGGGTGAGTGGCTTGATTTGGGGAGGAGATAGAAGGAGAAGCATGTGTGCAGACAAGTGGAGAGCTTGGAGAGGACAGGGTGTGTTCCAGCGGGTGCATGGGCCAGCCTGGGGGTGTCTGGAGCCACACACATGCCTCCGGGGCCATGGCCGACTTGCCCGCTCCACGGTGCAGGGCCATAGTCACAGCTTCCCAGGTGCTAGTAACCTTTCTCCCTTTTTTAAACGTTGCCATCGTTTTTATTGTAAATGTTGCTGTTTTAAGTTGGGTCAGAAGCTTTGCAGGATGATGGGGACAAGCATGAATTAGTGAATGACAAAGGTCTTTCAATCTCCTTTGAAAAGTAGTCCTACCAAATTCCTCCTTTCATCTCAATAGATGCTTAATAGGTTAGGGATAAAATCATGGCTTTTTCTCCCTTCTAATTGCTTCCTTGCAGTTAAAGCCATTTTTCATATAGAATGTGTTGATGTGAAAATAACTTATTTCTAATCGTAAATAGGCAATATCTACAGTATAGAATATCTTGAAAGAAATAGGTGAATATTAAAACTAACTCTGCCTATTTTTCATTTTTTTTTCTTCCAGTCTTTCCTGGTGTGCATTTTAAAATAAAAACAGGATCACACTGCAATGAAACAATTTTTTAAAATCCATTTATTCAAGAGAGAGTTGTATTACTACATTTCTGTAGCAAAACAAGCCTTTTAAATCCTCTGTAGGGAATTCTGACAATTATTTGGGACTACCAAAACTGGAAAAGCGGAAGTAACTGTAGTTCTTTCCTCTCTGTATTTGGTGGTTTAGTCACTAAGTCATGTCTAACTCTTTGCGACCCCATGGACTGTAGCCTGCCAGACTCCTCTGTCCATGGGATTCTCCAGGCAAGAATACTGGAGTGGGTTGTCATTTCCTTCTCCAGGGGATCTTCCCGACCCAGGGATTGAACCCAGGTCTTCTGCATTGCAGGCAGACTCTTTACCAACTGAGCTACGAGGGAAGCCCTCTCTATATTTAGTTCTCTGTATTTATGAAAAAGTTCAAAAGAAGCTTATGAGGAATTAGTTCAACTATAACTTCAGATGCATGTTATAGGGTCAAGTTATTCCAACATCTTACACCTTCTGTATTATCTTAAACAATAGTGAATTCATGATGACGGTAAAAAAAAAAATCCATGATTAAAAAAAAATCTTATTTGTATAACACCATTTACCTAGTGATGTTATGTACATTATCTCATTTAATTCTTACAACAGGGAAAAAAATTAGCCCGTGCTGTGATCCTCAGGTATGTTCTGAATCCTTCTTTAAAAGAGGTTATATGATACATAGCATAGTGTTTATGGTAAGAATGTTTTCTGTCCTCTGTGTGTGTTTTGGAAGGCCATGCATCACACACAAGTCTCTCTTGATTTTTAAACTAGTCAAACTACCCTTTCCATAATCCCCCTCCTCGAATTTCAGCCATCCTGAGTAGAGGAGCTTTAATCAACCAGCTCTATTATTGGTTCTGTAAGACCTTGACATTTGCAAACTTTATTTTCTGTCTTTTGTCCCACACAGTAGCCACTCTTGCAAATCAACCTTGGGGAGTTAGCATTCTTAATGAAGATCTATAGGAGACTTTCTCCTTAGACTGTAAATCAGCTCTTTCAAGGCACCATTCATCTCTTCCTTTGAGCGCATGAATTGGTATATGGCACCTTACAAGAGCTCATTTATCTTACGTGGGTTCCTAGTTATTCCCTCTGCCCACTTCCCCTGGATCGCAGGGATCAAGGCAGAAGTGCAGTAGAGGATGGCTTTGTACTTTGAAAGTTGCCAAGGTCAGCTGAGGTGCCTGTGGCGTTGACTTACAGGGAGCTGGTACTGAGTATCACCCATAACTTTTAGATCCTCAGGTATGTTCTGAATCCTTCTTTAAAAGAGGTTATATGATACATAGCATAGTGTTTATGGTAAGAATGTTTTCTGTCCTCTGTGTGTGTTTTGGAAGGCCATGCATCACACACAAGTCTCTCTTGATTTTTAAACTAGTCAAACTACCCTTTCCATAATCCCCCTCCTCGAATTTCAGCCATCCTGAGTAGAGGAGCTTTAATCAACCAGCTCTATTATTGGTTCTGTAAGACCTTGACATTTGCAAACTTTATTTTCTGTCTTTTGTCCCACACAGTAGCCACTCTTGCAAATCAACCTTGGGGAGTTAGCATTCTTAATGAAGATCTATAGGAGACTTTCTCCTTAGACTGTAAATCAGCTCTTTCAAGGCACCATTCATCTCTTCCTTTGAGCGCATGAATTGGTATATGGCACCTTACAAGAGCTCATTTATCTTACGTGGGTTCCTAGTTATTCCCTCTGCCCACTTCCCCTGGATCGCAGGGATCAAGGCAGAAGTGCAGTAGAGGATGGCTTTGTACTTTGAAAGTTGCCAAGGTCAGCTGAGGTGCCTGTGGCGTTGACTACAGGGAGCTGGTACTGAGTATCACCCATAACTTTTAGGGCGATATCATCCACACAAGCAAAGGAGGTAATTTGCCAAAGCATTCAAGTTACACTTGGTTAATTAAAGGTGGCTAGAGGATAGACAGCAGAGGATAGACAAAACAGTAGGAAAAAAAGTTTGTTACTGTACCCAACCATTAGAGAGTCTTTTTCCTCTTTAACATTTGTCCAAATTATACAGGCCTCCTTTTGACTTCATAATTAATTTTATACTGGTGAGAATGATGAACTTTCATTTACCTCAGCTATATCCTAGGTGCTTTTACAAATATCTTATTTTTTCATACAATCCTACCATGATACAGGATCCATTATCCTCATTTCTCATAGGACTAGATGATCATTACTGAGGTTAAATAAGAATACATAACCAGAGGGGCAGAATCAGGATTCAAAACCAAGCATCTCCAACATTTGCCTCTGTGACCATCCTCTGGAAAGGCTGCGGCTTTACTGGAATCAACCACTGTTCGAAGAATGTGGCACACTGTGCGTCACATTCTGCTAACAGAGTAACTGAGGCAGAATGCTGGTATGAGGTTGCAGGCAGCAGTGGACTCCCAGGCCAAGCCTACATTGCTAATAGTGCTAATAATTGTTTTTATAGTTTGGATTTCCTCACAAACAGACTCTAAGACAAAGGTTTGGGTACTTTATTTGGGAGGCGATCGCTGGGAATATGGAGAGGGAGGAAGTCCAGTAAAAGGTGCCTTAATGAGCAGACTACTGCTGGGAGCAGCTGGGTTCCAATCCTGGGTGACCCCCGCTGAGAGGCTAGCGCACATGCCTCCAACTTGTTTCACTGAGGGCCAGCTCTTGTCCTTCATTGGTTGAGATTGCTCCTGGGCACATTGCTTCTGTTCTTCCGGCCTGTCCCACTCTGCCCTGTGAACAGAGAAGGCCCTGAGGCAGAGGGACTCAGGTGTTTATGATGGGAAGGCTCTCCATCCCAGCTGTAGGTGACCTCCAGGGTGGGACGGCACCAGTAGTTTCTGCTGCATTTGCTTTTGAAGCCAGCACTTGGTGCTGATAAGGATGCATCTAGATCAGTGACCCGGACTAGAGGGTTGACACTTTGCAGAGCCAAGCAGGGTAGCAGCGAAGGCAGTGAAGCTGGGATTAGTCCTAAGGGAGGAAGGAATCGAGGAATCAAGGCAGGCAGACTCAGGCTTTGGTCCCATTGAAGTGAAGTCGCTCAGTTGTCTCCGACTCTTTGCGACCCCATGGACTATAGTCTACCACACTCCTCCCTCCATGGGATTTTCCAGGCAAAGGTACTGGAGTGGGTTGCCACTTCCTTCTACAGAGGATCTTTCTGACCCAGGGATTGAACCCAGGTCTTCCGCATTGAAGGTAGACGCTTTACCATCTGAGCCACCAGGGAAGTCTGTTCTGCCACTTATTAAATATGTGTTAGCAAGTCACTTAATTGCTTGGAGCCTCAGTCTTCTCATCTATAAAGTGGACATGACTACCTTACAGGGTTGGTAAAAAAAAGCCTTTGTAAATTATAAAGAGATATGCAGCCCTCCACCTTGCTCCTGGTGGTGCTTCTGATGGAGGCATCTGATGGAGTACTCTTTGCTAGTGGAGCTTTGATTGAGGCTGTTTGTTTTTTGTGTGAAGCTCCTGAAGAGTGAATACCATCTTAACACCCCAGGGAGCCTATCCACAAAATAGCCTGACACTTGGGAAGTCAAAGGTCAGTGAATTCAAACCTTGTATAGGTGCCTCCTTCTCAGCATGGTTTCTGGCCAACTGAGATCTGGTAAACCCGATTCTGCACCAGATTGAGATTGCATTTGCCGTACCTCCCTATGGAGTGCTGATTGTTTTTCTGGTGAGAGGTGATTTGGATTTGAACCCTGTCAGTCAAGCACTGGTTTTCCTAAAGGTCCACCAGCCTTTTTAGAAGATGTCAGCGAGGCTTTCATCTCTCACACTCCCAGTTTGGTATCTGACCAGGGGCTGACTCTTAAACAGGTGGTTGATGTCAAGTGAACAGGACTCTCTCCACATGTGAGTTTGGCCCTAATGTAGCCAAGAACTGGGTGGATGGCTCATTTTGGTAGCTGCCCTTTAGTCCCCCTGGCTCCTTGGGGAGTTACAGACCAGGAGGAGAACACACGGCTCTGGTTGTACCCCTCTACATCCAACATCGTGCCCAGGACTTTAGCCCACCCACCCCGTCAGCCCCTGACCTGAACTCCATCACTCAAGAGGGAGCATTAAAAAACCCACACCTCTGACTCATGCTTTGATTTTGCGGCCTAAAGAGGCAAAGACGCTGTAAGGAGCTTTTAGGGGCCATCACCATGGAGCCTCTTTATTGCCTAGCAAGAGCCTTAAATGATAATGGGAAACCTCACTATTGATTGGCTGACTCTTAATTCTTCCTCTTTGGGTTTTGAAGTAGAAGTGATGGTCCAGAATATTTATATTACTCATTGGATATATTAAATTAAACATACGAAAGTCCTGAAGCCATTTAAGATGAGGTTGCAGCACTGGTGAATAGGACTTTATTACCAAAAGAGGGAATAGTAGCTTTTAGTTGTGGCTTAGATGGAAAGTATATTGATGATAAGAATGGTTCAGCAGAGGTCTTGGGACTCTCAGAAGGAGCTCAGAGTGTGTTTCCTTTTAAGAAAGTTCTTCAGGCCCATTCTCAGTGTGATGTGATGGGGCTATGATGTGATGGAGGGTGGGGTAACGAAGAGTTAACTGCTGTCCTGGCTGAAGATAAGCCCTGTTGACATCTTAACAAAGGCTGTTATTGGGCTGTTAAGGACTAGTGCTTGAGTTCTGGGGCTCCAAGTCTCAGAAGATAATGTCCACTCGCTATAGGTAGCCATGTGAAGTACAACCTTACTGGACGCTGTGGGGTTTAGACTTTATTTCTCTCTCATCTTAAACCTGGTGGAAATTAGAATGGATGAGAGGATTAGATGATTCTCTTAAATGGCTGTTCAGGTATATTAGGGCTATAATTTTGTTTCAAAAGATTTCAACCCCTAAACAAAAGCAGAGCTGTGGCCGTGAAATGGTTAACATGACTGCCTCTCTTACAGGTTTCCCCAGATATGCTTACTTGGTGTACAATGGATAATTGTTAGCTCTTGTTGTGCAGATGCTGTTGCAGATGGAGTCCTGTACCTGCATGCATAGCAAATGAATTAGACTGGCAATCCCCTTTATAAAGCATAAATATGTAATTTGTTCAGCTGTTGTAATTAAATATGTATGTGTGAAACAGCCACCATTCAGGTCATTAATGATGCGCCATGCCAAATTAGAGCTTACAGACAGTAATGTACATTGTTGTGCAATGAGGGAATTGCAAATAACATAGCTAAGCCTTTCTTAGTAAAGTGATGCATTCAGCAGCTTTAAAAGGAATATTTACAGTTGTAACATTATTTTTATTTAGAAGGTACTTTTTTTGTTCAATGTGAAAGTCTATAAGATGGAATTAGTTTTATCATCAGTTTAGTTTTATTCATGTTTTAACGTTTTATTGTACAAATGCCAGACTTTATTAAACATGCTGCTTAGTGATAAGTCTTAAGTATCTACTTACATATAAAACAGCAGTTGCCCCTGTTTTTCTACACGATTATGATAGAATTGATGTATCATAGCACCTTGGAATGTCTTGATTATTTCATTGCATTAAAAAAAAGCCCTCATAATATTTCAACTCTATTCCCCACTGATAAAGAAATTCCTCTGACAGTAAACAGTCTTTTTATTTCCATAGAAATTGAGCTGAGAAAAATGCAGTTATCAAAATATAAACAAATAAAAGTGGTAAATTTGCCTCTTGTGCTTCAATTTCCAATGAATTACTTGTGAATCCAAGGAATTTCCTAAGAAAAGTGTCATCCATGGGTCAGAATGGTTGTTTTTAAAATTTTAAGACCCAAAATTTATGAAGTAAATGCACTTGGGAAAATTATTGTTCTGTCCTTTTTCTCCTTGGTTTCATGTTCTAGTCTTTAAAATACTTGAAGCTGAAATTTAAATATATTAAAACTATTTTTATTTAAATTCTTTCTGCATTTTTCTGCATTTGTATTTTGGTTGCCTACAGACACTCTATTTTTAAACATGCATGTTGTTTTGACGGTTGGTACTGAGACTGTAACAGCTAACCATCTTGACCTTTCTGTTCACCAGGTCAGCAGGAGGAAGCGTCTCAGAGTTAATTCTGTCTTGTTCACAGCTGGGGACAGAACATTCCTCTGTGATCCGCTTGCCCATGATTTGCTGAGATCTCTTGGAAGTCAAACTTGATACTATAAGTCCTGGGCTTCTGAGGTGGAGCACAGATCAACCTTACTGACACATTTGGTTAAGAATTAGATTAGACAAGACCTCTGTGGTCTTTAAAATTTCACAAATAGTTGAAAATGGAATTATTTGGTACATTATCTTAGTTTTGCAACAAGTTCCAATTTAGAAATTTCTTTAAGCCCAATATCAACCAAGATTCAGGACCTTGAAGAAATTTCAGTTAGGACTGTAAAAAACGGTGTGCATGGATGTAAGATTTTATTTTCAACAAAACAGCAAGTATTTCAATTAAGCAAATATGTGTTATATTAGAAAGGATCGAAACCATAGCAACTTGGCTTGCTTTATATAAATGATTATTTTGTAGTATCAAAAATTTTTTACTTAAGAGATGCTCTTATTCTCATATTCTCTGATTTTTCTGTGCCATTTTTTCTGTAACTTTTCAGTTCAACTAAACAGAAACATTTAATTTCACCATTGAAGAAGTTTGATTCATACATTATTGTTTATGAAATAGAAATGTTACATGGATGACAATAATTTAAAAATATGGTGACTTGTCTTGGTCTTCTTCAAACTGCCCTGAATACTGAAGACTGATATCCATGAAAAGTCTTTGCCCTGCTAGCTTCTTGCTTAGCATAAACTATGAACTCATAACTTTTCTGGAAAGATTTTTTTGAAGATCCTTTTCTCATTTAGTTCCTTTATCTCAGTTAGAGATCTTAATCTTTTGATGGGCAGCTACTTTTATTTCTGGTTCAGAACTTAGCACAGGTGAAATAGCTTTACCTAAGGTCAGTCCATCCGGTCGCAAAAGAGTTGGGAAACGACTTAGTGACTAAACAACAACAAATGTATGAGTTGGTATTTGGAGAGAGAATTTGAAGGATGCTTTATTTAAAATACCCTATTACAGCTATCGGAAGTCTCTCCTAATTTATTTTCTTGCAGGTATTTCAAAGATGCTTAATCATTAAATGATAATTGAGGAATTTAATGATGAAATAGATAGGTGTGAAGGAGTCATTGGATCTGAGAAATGCCCGTCGTTTGGCGAGGTGAGACTGTGCGAAAAAGGCACAGGCCCTACGGAGGTAGCTTCAGTAAGTGGGCGCTTGTTTTGGAGCCGTGGTGGCAGGTATATGGTTTGGCTCATTCAGGCCCCTCTCTCCGGAGGAACACATGTGAAACCATCAGCAGGGCTACTGGCCTGTATTAACTGTGGCAAGGTTGTGCATGAAGGAACATCCCCATCACCGAAAGGGTGGGAAGGCCACGGCGGCAGTGGCCGGGGGCCAGGGGCTTTAGGGGGACACCGCAGGCGGGCCTGGCCAATCGGCCGCGCTCTCCGGCCTGCAGTTGCGCCTTCGGCCACCCCTGCAGTAAACACTTTCCCTTGGAGGTTGGTTTTCTGTTGTGTCTGGCAGCCACACAGGGCTGCTTGAACTTTAGCCAGAGGCAAATATTTATACATCAGAGTGTGCAGTGTTCAACTGGTCAGGCCTGAGAGGGAGAGGGAGAGACCTCCGTGCCTTCTGGCCAAAGAGGATGTGTCTCCCCCGGTGCCCCCATCCCACCTCCTTCCCTCCGGGTGACATGGTGAAGTGGGACCATCCTGGAGGTCGCAGGAGCGCGGGCTGCCTGTGCTGCTTTCCCAAAGGCATCCCAGCACAACCTGGGGGTGTGCTTTCCGAAGGGAGGGCGTCCTGACATTGCTGCCTGCTCCTTCAATTTCTCTTGGAAAGTTTACAGTTAATATTTTCCCTGGAACACTGTCAAGCTTTTGACAGAGCCCGAGTGTATGCCGAACTGTGAAATCGAGCCCGAGAAGCAAGTTGTGAGAAATCTGTTTCTACTCAAATCCGTAAGGTTTCGTGAAAAACAAAAACAAAAACAGAAAACTTCAGGGGGGAAGCCGGGAGCGGGTCCGGGCCGGCCTCTCGTGGTGCGGGCTCGGCCGCCATTTTAAGAAGCCGGCGCAGGGCGACGCTGGGCTCCTTACATGGCGGCTGTATTTACTCGGCCGCAGCCAATCACGCCGGCCGGGCCGGGCACGTGACGCGCCACGAGGGCACGCTCAGCCATTTCCTCGCTGCTGAAAAACTTGCTACCTCCACAGAGCACTTTACCTTGTTTTGCATGCCAAATGTTCCTGCAGAATGTGTCTAGCAGACTGGCATTTGTCCATAAAGTTATTTTAGTAGGTAAAAAGTCTCTGAGCACTTGAGCTTTGTGCATTCTTTATGTAAAATGGATTTCCCTTCTTGGCCAGAGGCCAAGGGTACAGCACACTCGCTGGGTGAGAAGAGAGCTTCTCTGCTGAGAAACTGGTGGACCGACACACTCTAATTTTTTGGCTTCTGACCAAACAAGCTCGATGGATGCCAAAATTCAACAAAATAACACATTATTGTGTGATAGGAGCCCTACTCGAAGAGAGCAGGAACTCGCAAGAACTTCATACTGTCCCCCCTCCCCCCCATTTTTTAAAACCTTGTCACTTTGGGGCGCTTGCTTTGGGAAACAAGAGGAAAATAGCAAAATGCAGCCGTGGAGACTAAGGTATGATTTGCACATAAACGTGAAGGAAGGAACTGGAAGAAAACAGAGGAGTTTAAAATTGCTTTTATGAACTTTTCCCAGACATAACACAGTTCCATGACTTGACTCTTATCGGATTCTTAACCCTGTAGGCTCCATCTATGTGTCCAGGCTGAATGGTGGGCTACTTAATACGCAAATAAGAATTTACATCAGATTTAAGCACTTTAAAAAGACAAATCAAAGGATACCTGTAAATGCCAAGAATGGAATCTTGGCAGGCTGATTAGGAACAGCAGAAAACTAAGTATGTTTACATGTTTTATTATGCTTTTGCCCCCTGACGTCTGATTTTGAAGTCTGTTAAATTACTTGTCTAAGTCAAGTGAGCTCGCTGTACCTCAATTTCCACATAGGTAAAACGAAGACATTAAAGAAGATAGTTAAGATCTTTTTGAGCTCCAAGGGCACTAAAATCTGAATAAACAACAGGCAGAAGTATAAAACAAATCCTCAGTTATTGTATGGAAAATTATCAATCTAAAAGGGAAAGGAAATATCTCTAGTTCAAACCGCCATCATCCTTCCTAAAAGTACTTCTGTAATCCTGAGTGTTCAGGCTTCTTCCTATCTTGATTCTTCCCACAGCAGTGAGAATGGTGTTTAAAGAATTGAATTAGTTTTTAAAATCATCCCTCTGCTGAAAAATCTCTTGTGGTTTTTCATGGATTTAGAATAAAATCCAAACTTGATGCCATGGCTCACAGACGCTGCCTGGTGTCCTCCAACCTCATGTTATACCAAGGGGCTCCTTGGATGGCTTACTGACCTTATTCTGATTTTTGGAACCTGGCAACTTCTTTGCTCCTTGTCTGCTTAGAATACTTCTTTTCTTCTTTTCCTGGCTTTTCCTGTGGCTGGCTTATTCTTACCTTGCGGCTCCCACTTCCAAGTGATACCTCTGTAGAGGAACATTATATTTAATATCAGCCTTCATGTTGATATTTCCTTCATACTTCTAGCAATCCGGAGTGGTCTTGTTGATTTATTTGATTACTCACTTGAAACCCATTTTCAGTCCCACAATAATAGGAGTCATCTGTATGACCTGTTTTCTATTTTTTGTACCACACAGAAGCACATTGGGCATGAAATGGTCAAGTTAGAGTACTCCAAAATGCCTACCTCATTTACTTTAAATTTCACTGAAGAGTCCTATATTCTATTGCTTACACTCAGAAAAAAAATTTTTTTTTTACTTTACAATACTGTATTGGTTTTGCTATACAGCAACATGAATCCGCCACGAGTGTACATAAATTCCCACTCCTGAACCCCCCCTCACACCTCCCTCCCCATACCATCTTTCTGGGTCATCCCAGTGCACCAGCCCCAAGCATCCTGTATCCTGCATCAAACCTAGACTGGCGATTCGTTTCTTATATGATATTATACATGTTTCAGTGCCATTCTCTCAAATCATCCCGCCCTCTCCCTCTCCCACAGAGTCCAAAAGTCTGAATGCGTTATTAGATTAAGGCTTTCACTTCTGTTTGGAGAGGCGGGAGAACACATTGGCTCAGAAAGGACACAGCTGGGAGCCCTTGGTGGGCTTGTCCTTGGATTTTGGCTCTGCCCCTGACCAGGGGGTGAGCGCTCCACTTCAATTTCCTCATCTATAGAGTTCAAAATAAGTTCCTTCATTATAGGGTTATTGTGAAGATTAAATGCAATATCATATGTAAAACTCTCATCACAAAAACGTTAACATTTACTACTATTGTAATTGCCATTAATTAAGAACACTGTGAGAGGCTCAGTCCTGGCAGCAGGAATGCCACTGCTCTAAGAAACAGGCCTTGCCATTCGTCCGAGGACGGGACGTCTGTGTCAGTGATCCGCTAGAGGTGTCTTACCTACAGTGCATTGTGCTAGGAGCTGTAGGGATGTGTGAACAGAGCTTTAGTGGATACAGAAAGGGAGCATCTCCCTCCCTGCAGGCAGCAAAGATGCCTTGGGAGAAGGAGCACTGGGCTAGATTAAGATGCCCTTCAGGTAAAATATGTTCCTTTTGTTGTTGCTGTTTAGTTGCTAAGTTGTGTCAGACTCTCTGTGACCCCAAGGCTCCTCTGTCCATGGCATCCTCTGTCCATGGGATCCTCCAGGCAAAAATACTGGAGTGGGTTGCCATGTCTTTGTCCAGGGGATCTTCCTGACCCAAAGATCAAACGTTCATCTCCTGCGTTACAGGTGGATTCTTTACCACTGAGCCACCAGGGAAGCCCAAAATACCTTCCTTAGAGATAATAATAAAATAATGGCAGCTAATACCTATGTAATTCTTTCAATGATGCACCCAGGTAGCAAGACGCTGGTGTCTAGTATAATCTCATTTAATCTTTTCTAAGTATT
The DNA here is from genome assembly GCA_006408675.1 of Madoqua kirkii. NCBI lineage: Eukaryota > Metazoa > Chordata > Mammalia > Artiodactyla > Bovidae > Madoqua > Madoqua kirkii. Next base: position 29,386 of record SJYC01078673.1, read on the forward strand.
ATTTAATCCTCCCAGGAGCCCTGTGAGCAGTGTGATTATCCCCATTTCACAGAGGAGGAAACAGCCAAAGAGAGGTTAGGTGGCACACACAGGATAGCACAGCGACCCAGTCCCAGGGTCGCGTATGTTTTTGCTGTTGGACCACGATGGCTGCCCTGCTCAGTCGCTTTGGCATTCTTTGGTGCTCTGTGATTGCTTCCATCATGGAAACCCTGCAAGGATTCTGCGAAGAGGCTGTTTTACCTTGTTAGCCCCTGGTGCCTTATTGGTAGAATGTCAGCTGTAACAGTATCCACCTGCCTTGTAGGGTGATTATGAGAATTAAATGAGGTAATTCAGGTAAAGGGCCTAGCATATTGCTTAGCATATGGTAAGCACTGAACAAATGTTTGCCATAACTAGTATTGTTGTTTGTTTAGCCACGTTGAAATGAGCTTTGTGATCCCCTGGGATGGGTCTGAGCCCCGCTCTTCTCTTGGTAGCCCTCACGGGGAGGATAGACCCCCAAAGAGAAAAAGTTGGTGGCAGCCGAAATGGCCCGCCACCCAGGCTGTCAGCATCGTCCCTCAGCTGCCTCTCCAACTGCCATGACTGCCTTCCTATTTAAAAATTACTCTTCCCATTTTATATTTCGGCTCAGAAATCAATGCATCTGTGAGGCAGTTTGTTTTCCCAGGAAGTGTAAGGAGCCCCTGGTGGTGGTGTGGAGACGCGCTCCGTTTAGACTCAATATTGCCGCCCACTCCCTCTGCAGTGTCAGAGAACACTGGGGAAGATCTGTTCCTCCCCCTTGCACACTGGGGACCGCAGACTGTCCTGTCCTCCAGGGCTCCGCTTTTCTGCGGGTGTGGGGAAGCACTGATTCCCTGCACCTTGCCTCCTTCCTTTTGTGCCTCTCACGTTTCCCTTTCTCCGAGACTTCAGCACTGGATAGACGCCCCTGTTTCTCATAGCCAGGGTTCCGTGCCCACTAAGATCCAGGGCAAGGCTCATTAGAGCCCGATTTCCCGTTTCCTTTTGTGGAAGTGGGTTTCTGCGAGAGTCAACGCGATCCCTTTGTGCCTGGACGAGGCGGTCCTTTAAGGGGGGTGCTCTGCTGCCTCTGACTCTGCAGTTTTAGTGCAGGTGGGCCCTGTGTTTGTTGGAGAGGTGGGGGGGTGGGCCGTGGTGTGGCTAGTTGTGTAAATGAAACGGAGTGGGCTTATCCTTGAAGTTTTCTTATGTGACCATCTTTAGATTTCAGAGAAGGAAGAACACAGTCCCCAAAGCACTGAGAGTCACAACATATAAATAGCTCTGCTGAGTTGAACAAAAGCGCCTATTGTGTGGTGCGCTGCAGAGCAAGATGTATACTGGGAACTCGGAACAAGATACTAGAGAATTCTTTTCTTTTTTTTACTTGAGCTTGAAAAATTTGTTTTCCCCATATGAATTATGCATTCAGTCTTGGATCTTAAAACAGACTAATTTAATAATGTGGGTTCGAATCCTGGCCATGCCACTTGGCACTGTTTGATTTCAGGCAAATTATTTAACTCTGTGCTGCTGTTGTCATTTAGGGGAATTTTATAATTAATCTTCTAAGGCATTTATGGTGGATGGAAATCTGTTCTTTCAAAGTTGGTAATCAGGCATTTGGTGTACCTGAACATTTCCTTCATTAAAAGCTGGGGTAGGTTTTAGTCACTATTTTACCATTGAACTGTCGCTTCCACATACCTAATGTGTATTTTTTCTAAAATAAATTGCTGAAATTCATATGACTGGTACTTGGGTTGATATTCAAAGCCCTGTATATCTGATTCCCTCTGTAGATAAATTATTTAACTCAAGTACAGTAAATGTTACCTCATCTGTGAAACAAGGATAGTAATACCTACGTAACAGGCTCTTTGTGAAGATGACACATGATACGTGTGAAAAATGGCTGGTTAGATGCTTTCATAAAATTGAGGGCTTCATGGCTAGTCAGTTATTCAGGCTCATCAGCAACCAACAGACTATCTGTGATCAGTTCAAAGCGGGTGCAGGCTAGGTGAGGGAGTCAAAGAGATGAGTGGTCTTCTGTGCAAGGAGAAGGTGCATAAAGGGCAGGCAGGGTGAAGAGGAGGACTTGGTGGCCCAGGCACACACAGCAGGGGTCCTGAAGGTGAGGTGTGGGGTTGGGCCTGATCTTTGGGCAACAACTGGGATTCTGCATTTCTTTCTGCTGTCCAGGTGGCACACGGCTTCAGAACCTAGAGTAGAGGTGTGGAGAGAAGGTTCTAAATGTGGTTCAAGGGTAAGCCACAGGTGCTTTCTCTGTTTTCAAATAAATACTGTGTGTCTAAATCGGTAAGTTAACTATGAATGTTTTATTATACAGGATCCATTTCCCTGTGTTAGAAAAGACTTCCTTGTCTTCCATGTTAGGAGAGCTGGCCAACAGGAGTGCTGGGAATGTTGGGTCATAGGCCCTCATTAAATAGCTGCTGATGGATTGATTTGGTTTGGATCACATCAGGAATTGGTGAAACTCTCTTCACATCTACAGTTTTCAGATAAGGGAAAATGTCATATCTGGCTATGTCTGATTATAAGGCTATTGAGTTTTAATAATGACAGCGTTTATTGAGTGCTTCTTGGTGGCAGGCAGACAGTGTTCTAAGCTTCTGTATCAGTTATTTAAGCCTCACAGTACCCTCTGTGTGAGTTACTATTATTCCTCCGATTTCCTGAGTAGAAAATGGGCACCAGTCCAAAGCCACTGTCTTAATCACCCCACGTCTGCAGTTAGAATAGTTCCATCTTCACCGTACTTTGGACTGATGAATCTTCACCCCAGCACCATGAGGTTGGTGAATTCCTTCATTTGCTGGGTGGTTATTATTTCTGTGCTCCTAGAATTAGGCTAGGCATAGGATGGAATATGGGTTATTCCTGGAGGCTAAGTCATTTTCCTAAGTAGTGCTACTGTCAGAATTGTAATTTAAAGTCTCGAGTTCATGGCGCCCAGTCTTGTAAAACAGACACACACACTCTATGCTATCTTTATGGTTATATCACAGGAATGATTTGTGTTTATTCAGTCACAAATAGGGCAGAGTGGTAGTAATCTGTCTCAGGATTTGTTGCAGATTTTCTTATTTACACATTAGGATGTAACTGATTGGATCTGATTTGAGGCATCTACTGAAACAAACAAACAAAATGCTTTATGACCTTTAGGTATAAAGTTTGGAATCAGAATATGTGTGAAATCAGAATCTAGGAATATGAGTTGGATGATATTCTTAAAATGTAGACTATATCTGATTGCCCTCACATCTAGGATTTTCGTTATATGACTAAGACTTGGGTTTCTTGCAAGAGTAACTTCTTTTCTTTCCTTCCCGATGGCAGGCTTTATATCACTTTTGGTACTGAGCACCAAACTCTCCTGGCAGCTTTTTAATTGAGGTTTTTGTAGTTTTAATAGTCTGGTATTATAAAAAGCCAAGTTTGTGCCAGAATTTTTCCAAGACCAGACATGAGCTTTGACACCACAATAAATTAAAGATAAATAAATAAAGAAACATGGCAGTGAAAATTTGGGAAGATTTAAAAATTTTTTTTGGTTTAAACTAGCATCTGAGCCCTACTTGTAAATTTCAGGCATGTTTTCTTAGTACTTCAGCTCCAATGTTACAATGCTTAGCTACATTAATCTGTTACTGGGTAACTCCAGAAAGAATGTTAGACCAAACCATTAGGAGATTGGTGGGGTTTTTTTTTTGTTTTTTTGTTTTGGTTTTTGTTTTTTATCCTGTGTGCATTATTGAAATTTGACAACATTCTCATAGTCTCTGCTTTCATTTAAGGATTGGCTATCAAAAATAGGGGTAAGTGAAAGGAACCAAGAGAACTAATGACCAAATGAATAGTAGTATTTAAAGTCGCAAGTTGCTATGATACAGGCTTCACCGTGCCCTGGATGGATAAGGGCTAAACAGGATTTGCTTTCTGGAGAATCTGGGTGCCTGTTCCACCAATTCTGTGTGTCTGCTGCCTGCTTTGTCGGCCTCCTCCTTTTCCCAGCACCACTTATTTCGGTTCTGAGAAGCAGCTTCCTCCCATTACACAGACCAATTCAATAGGCAGGAGATAGTGCTGAAGGGTTTTGATGCCGTCAGCTTCTGGTGTGTAGACAGTAGCTCTGTTTGGGAGAACCTTGTGAGGGTGGTTGTGATGAGCATCTTTCTAGATTCTGACCCCTTCTCAACTCAAGGCTTTCAAATTGATCGATTTCTCTTCCTTCTCTCCCTCCCCCTCCTACCCTCTCCCTCCGCCTTCTATTTCCCTTTCTCTCTCTCTTCCATAACACAAAATGGGGATGATTGCACTGATCAAACCCAAGACCTGCCTTGCTTCAAAAATACTGGTAAATCATTTGGAAGCCATTGCTTGTCTTTCAGATGCTCAGTGATATAGCCCTCATCTAGACACTAGAGTTCGGAATTGAGTTTGCTCCTGTAGGAACCTGCTTTCTTTTTCTAAACCGTGTCTTAAAATTTACAAAAAAGGCCTTAAGAAGCTTTGAAGCAGATTAAAAATAACCCAACAAAAAACTTCCTTCTCTTTCTTTAGTCTACTAAACTCTGTCTAATTTTAGGCCACCATGCGGAACTAAAGCTTTTATTGAGGTTTGAAATGTCAAAATAAGGAGGGATTTGTGTATATTTTCACTTTTGACTTCGTTTACTGGAAGTGCTGAAGCACCAAGTGGGAGGCAGTTTTGGAAGTATTTCTGATCTAAAGAGGAAGTTCCATAAATCACCCACGGTAATGTCTCTTTTAGTATTCTGAGGAGATGTGGGTGATTCCCATCATGCCTCCTGGTCTTTGATCACGTACCTGGCCCTAACTTGGATTTCATAATGTGAGCATTTCAGCTGTTTACTCTTGAAAATGTTAATACGCAGATTCTTAAGGTCTTCTATTAAATATTTTTAAGATTTGCCTAGTACAGAGTTCAAAACTGGCAGGTACTTGTCAGAACCCTGTGCTTTGCTTAGTCGCTCAGTCGTGTCCGACTCTTTGCGACCCCACGGACTATAGCCCGCCAGGCTCCTCTGTCCATGAGATTCTCTAGGCAAGAATACTGGAGTGGGTTGCCATGCCCTCCTCCTGGGGATATTCCCAACCCAGGGATTGAACCTAGGTCTCCTGCATTGCAAGCAGATTCTTTACCATCTGAGTCACTAGGTAAGCCCCAGAATACTGGAGTGGGTAGCCTATCCCTTCTCCAGGGGTTCTTCCTAACCCAGGAATTGAACTGGGGTCTCCTGCATCGCAGGTGGATTTTTTTTACCAGCTGAGCTACCAGGGAAGCCCATGAGAACCCTATGACATGGGAAAAACCGTTACGATTGAATGTGCCCCCAGAACTATCAGTGTTGGCCATGTGTTTGGTTTGCACCAATTTATACAAAGTTTGTGTGCTTGTGAAAATTTTAATCTCTGCTCTTCAGAATACACTGTTTGGTTGCTAAGTCATGTCTGACTTTTTTGTGAGCCCATTGGGTTCGCCGGCCTGCTTCCTCGGTCCAAGAGATGTTCCAAGCAGGAGTATTGGAGTGGGTTGCTGTTTCCTTCTTCAGGGGATCTTCCTGACCCAGGGATCGAACTCGTTGCCCCTGCTGTGTCTCCCATACTGCAGGCAGGCTTCTCACCGCTGAGCCGCCAGGGAAGCCCGCCATTCAGAACAGTTGAGTATAAAATTGAGAAGGAAAGTATAAGAAAAGACACTTTTCAGTGACTCTCAGTATCTCTCTTGGTCACTGAGGGCTATGAAAAGGGTCTTTTTCATTTCCAACTTTTCTGCTCTTTGAAATCTCTTTCATAGAATTACATTTAGAAATAAATGGAACTTACTCTGCCTCCTCCATAACCCCCACCCTTCTCTGTCTAGAGAAAGGTAGAGTAGCCTCTGAATGAGGTGTAACAGAAATAAGTGGGTTCTAATAGATAGTCAAAATTAATAATTCTCTATTGACAAGGGTGTAGTAGAAGCATTTCAATGTTATTCTGCAAATATTTTCTCTGATAATGTGGTAGAAAAATGCTGATGAAGGATCATCATCTGTAGTCAGCTCCGTTTTGCCTCTACCAAAGAGATACACAAATATGATGTATTTCCCAGACAAGCTACACATTCCTGTGTCCCAGAAACAATTTATGCTGGTTAATACATTTATTTTATAATCTGCCCACTTTTTCCTTTAAAGATTCCCCCATTAATGTCCTTGTTGCCAGAAGGCAAATATCCTAATTTCATAGGATGGATAGTTGTCGGACAGATTCTTCAGAGTTTATCTCCTTACATTTAGGTTTTTATTCAGGGCTTTGTCTACATGTATCCAAAGTCAGCTTAACTTTTTGACCCAATTAACTGATTGGCCTGATGAATTTAATTAAAAGAGGGGAAGTATTTGTGCAGAGAGGACCAGCATTAGTGTAATATAGTTAAGATGAACTAGACTGATTTAATTTGGTAATTAATTCATTTGATAATTTGATTAACAAGATAATTTAATGTCAGTCAGAGACCTGGGTTCAAATCCGTATTAGCTAAGCGATCTCATCTTAAACATTTTAAGTGTGTTTCCTACCTCACCCCCCCGCCCCCCTACCCCGGCCCCCACCTATAGCATGTAACATCATAAGGGTGCAGGGAGCTTTGGTGAAATCAGTCATGTAGAGTGCTTAGCCCAGCACTTGGCACAAAGTCACTGGTGGACAAAAGTACCTTTTGTTACGTTCTAGGAGTTTTAGATGTATGTCCTCAGAAAGACACTGTGTCTCAGATTGCTGTCAGATTTCGTTCTGAGTAAACAGAATAACTTCTTTTTCTGAAGACATCAGTAGCACAAGTATCGTATGGTCTCTTGAGTTTTCTCCACCTTTTTGCAATTGAGACATCCCTCCCTTTCTTACTCACATCGAACTTTAGGTCATAATAATAGTCCCTGTATTAAAAAAAAGCATTTAATAATTTCCATACAAGCTTATCTTACTTCATTTCCACAAAACCCTACAAGGAGGTGAAGGTAGAGCTTATTAGATCATAGAGCACAGAATTTTAGAGGAGGCAGGAAATGTGGCAGCCTGGACTGGGTCTCGTTATTTGGCTGGTGCGGAAGCACTGTGCTCAAGTGCTCTGCCGTTAGTGGCAAAGCAGGTCTGAGTCCAGTGCCCTTTCCACCACACCATGTTGGTCACTTCTCTTTTTAATTAAAAATGCCCTGTTCCTGGCCCCTTATTGACAAGTTGTTCATAGCTCTTAATTTCTGGGGTTCTCAAAACTATTTAATGAGCATATCTGGATTAAATCCAGATACTCTGATGATAAATGGTGCTCCTTTCAAGATACCTATCTATGTAAGTACAGCAGAGAATCCGTAAGTTCTCCATCAGTGTCCCCATTTTAACATCATGGCTCTTTTCCCTGTAGCCCTCTGAGAAATCAGTTCTGTGTATATACCTCTGCTTCTTTCTATCACCATCTCTTGTCACACAAGCTCCTTTATGTATGCCACTTTTAAAATAATGATAGCTAGGGATCAATACTGAAATATTTTCAATTAATTCTTATTTATCCTGTAATATCGGCATTACAGAGTTTCTAGTTACACATTTAACAAGATTTTCCTTTTCTATTTTATGGAATGTTTATTTTGTTCAACTGAGATTCCTTTGTCAGACTGCTCTAATTACTGGATCTTACATGATTATGAGTATATATCCCTGTTAGTTAATATTATCTTAGCCACATAAGAACGTAACCAATGCATGCGACTAGGATGAAATGCAGTCCGATGGGCTATAAGTCTTTCACTTACACCTTCATTTTCTTGAATCCTTTGTATTTCAGTTCTTATCTGTAATTTACTCCCATAAATGATATTGTTCTCCTGAGCTTTCTTCCATACCCTCCTCTGTACATTTGCCTTTTTCTTATTTTTGTATCACTGAAAGTTAAGAAAGGCAAAAATATAATTTACTGCCTTATCTATATTATCTGTGGTTAAATGTTTTACTTTTATTTTAGATTTGTGAATTCTTTTATCTCCTGACAGTTTTAGCCTTTTCAAA